>ML823905.1:0-57036 GCA_009831015.1 Picea engelmannii
AATTTAATGAATCAACAAATACTTGAATATAAACAATGACTGATGGGAAAAATACAACAGATCCTCTACTGCTTAGGGATCCATAAATCATTGACAGCCTTTGATCCTCAAATCTGCAATATATTCAAATAAGAAGAAATATAAATAGAAGAGTTACAATCTGGAATCACATCTCTCATGAGTCTCCAATAGCAGTAATGCTTACAATCATAAAATGCCCACATGCTTACAAATAAATATACACATAAAAACTGCCTACTTCTACTCTCTCTAGCCTTTCTTGGCTCATGAATCCTCCTTCTCCAAGAGATATCTCCTTCCTTAAATAGAAAATAACATCCAAATAACCTTAGGAGGTTGAATCCCATCTCCTCCATTGGATTCTAAGCCTTGGAGATAGGTGGCAACAATCAAAGAGACAAAAATCCAACAAACTGATAATTTTCAGAAATTTGTTGGAAGTCATTAATAAAAATTTTCCACCTCATTGCATGAGGCCTTTGATGGAGCTAAATCATAGGTGAAGGTGTCCCTTGACATATAACTGATCCTTGAGAATCCTTTCTAATCCTCCTTGACATGTGACAACCTTCCAACAAGGCAAATATCAAAACCGTGACCACTACAGGAAATTCGGTAGCGTCGCTGTGCAGATTCGGTAGCGCCACTTATATGTCTAATATATCTCAAACCATAAAACATTTTGAAAAACTAAGAGAGGTTTTTGTTATTTGGAATGTTATGAGCAAAAACCTCCTCCTATTTTAAAAAATACCTTCTCAATTGTTCACAATACAAGTTTTAAGTTAGTGACTCAAAACTGGTAAAATAACTCTGCACAATTCGTTTTCTGCCAGAATTTAGGTAGCGCTCGCCTGTGTGTATGCGTGCGATTGGGTAGCGAAAATCCATGAGTTATTTTGATTCTTTAACTTGGAGATTGGGCATAACCCAATATAATTTCAGTTTTCACCAAAATAAATCAAATATCTCATAACAATTGTATTCATTTACCAAAATGAATAATGAAGGATTTATGCAACGCTAAGGCATAAACCAATATTGTGCTAACACATCCCTTGGGTTAGCCCTGATAAACAAATAATGCATTCCTTGGGTCAGCGAGTTGAGAGGAACGAATATTATGGTTGGAACTGCTGCTGGAGTTGTAAATTTGCAGAATTTTATTTTTAAAGTATTGTGATGTAAATTTGCATATATGTATATAGAAATGGTGTACATCGAGGACAACACAGTTGTAGGGGAAGGGTAATGTAACATCCCCCCTATAATCCTCAGTTTAAATAAATTCTTATTGTAGATATAATATGTGGCTACAACTAAGCGATGTAATATGTGAATTGTATTTTTATATTTTAACAATAAAATGTGATGCTAGTTGCTAAGGGGACATGGACAGAGATGGGTGTTGAATGAATCCACAAGAGGGGGGAGTGTCTAAGAGAATGACCAAGAAAGGTCCAAGGAGGAATTACCCATGTATATTAATTCAACCAATTTCTTATGAAATTGTTATTGATATATGAACCTTCTAATTTCTTATTGAGTGTTCCCAAATCCAATCATTGAATACATGTAAAAGGGTGGGTGTGAGTGGTCACATCCCAAATTTATTGGGCACATGGGGGACAAAGATGGGGGTTGAATTAATCCAAAACAAGGGGGAGTGTCTAAGAAAATGACCAAGAGAGGTCCAAGGGGAATTACCCATGTATATTAATTCAATCTATTTCTCCTAAAATTGTTATTGATATACGAACCTTCTAATTTCAAATTGAGTGTTCCCAAAGATAATCATTGAATACATGTAAGAGGGTGGGTGTGAATGGTCACATCCCAAAGTTATTGGGCATATGGGGGTTGAGTACAATCAACTTGAGGAAGTGTGTGAGTCAAGCAAGCAAGTCAAAGGGAGGATAATTTGTATGGGTTGGGACAACAGTTTTTAGACAGTCAAGTTGGTTGCATGAGGAGAAAGTAGATAGCAAGAACGAGAGCTTGGAGTTGGTGCAACAATGGAGGAAAAATTTTAGAGCACGTTGAAGCGTATTTGAAGCATTTTGGAGCTGAAGACTTAAGAGTCAGGTTGTCAGGCATGAAAAGTGAACTCCTGTGTGAGTTGCACTAAATCGACAACTGTTTTTGTGGTTTGTTGGTAGTTTTCCTAGCAACAAGTTCCCTTGAATTCCCAGCTAAGAGATTCTTAGTTACTTTTACCAGAGAGACCATGATAAACGAATGAGATGCTCGAGGGACTGAGATCAATGAAGGGGTGCATTCCTTGGGTTGGGCAGGTCAAGAGGAAGAGAGTTGGTGAGAAATCAGGATATCTATAGGAAGATACCAGTGGGTTGTGAGTTTTTATGAGTTGTGAATGGGCAACGGGAGACCACCCTGTGTTGTGGATTACTAGACTCGGCTCGGGAGTGACTAGCTATTGTGATTTGGAATAGTCAATCTATGATTGGGTGGAACGTCTGTTCCAAGCAACTGGTTGCACAACTATTGTAAAAAGATAAGTGCTTATCTGTTTTTTGTCTTGTATTTATTAGTTAAATTGTTGTGCATAATCTCTGTATTCTAGAAGAATTTATATGTCATTATGTTGGTTTATTAGTTGCATTTCATGTCTATTCTAGTAGGTTGTAGATGCATCTATTTTATAGTCATATATAGTAGCTAAACTAGGTTGTAATTCATACTTGAAAGCTACAAGAACTTAATTAGTTAGCAAAAATTTCATTTTTGTGAGTTTTCCACACCGTAATGTCCCTCTGTTGGGCTAGGGGGAGTTACAAGAATGGCCTTGTTATATGATGTGCGCAAGGAACAACAAGTTCATTTGCAACTCAGAAAGAGGGTGCATTATGCAAAAGAAAATCCGGGAATCCAAGCAACTTAAGCATGATGGTGCCTATTCCTAAGGGTTTGAGACTTGATTTATCTACTAAGTACACAATCCCATCTACATTGTCATCGAAGTCTTTGAAGAAATCTCTTCGAAATGTCATGTGGGAGGTTACATATGTGTCAAGAAACCATGCATTTCCCCAAGAACCAAGTGAAGTGTTAAAAAATATTTAGTTACTCCTACATTGCAATGGGAAACAAGGTAATGAGTAGGTGCTTTACTTTTCGTTGGTTATGAAGTTTTACCTCTAACTTCTTTGATCTTCTCCCATGAAAATATGCACCCAATCTCTTCGTGTAACCCATTCCTTCTGCAACGGGTATGATGAAGATTAGATTTTTCATGTGGATTATGCCAACCCCCTACCTCCATATTGTCCATCCAAGAGTGACACTCTTCACAACTTTAGGATCTTAATGGCACATTCGATTATGAGGGATAACTGTGCAGTTCACAACATATCAACTAAGCACCATAAATTGAGATTGTTCGCATCCACCTAGAACTGCAGATAGTTGGCTGATAGGCGTATATATTTGAATGAATGTTTACAATTGTGGGACGGTTTAAGAACATCATAAAGAAAGGCGCAAGTACGTAGATGAGCTTGTTCTAGTGAAGTTTGTTTGTTTAATTGGTCGAACTTTCTCTCTTTGTTGGTGTCTGTTTCATATCATGTTTGTTATGTCCCTGTGCCATAGCAGGGACATTAAGTTTTCAGCTATTTGCATTAGTTGGAAGCACGATTTTCAAAGCTTTAATACATGGTTTAACATAAACTTTTTTACCTGACGTTTGCATCTGATACAGAAGCCAGGGGGTGGCGGCGGGATGCCGTCACCCTCATTAATGTTTGCAATCTCGACCTGGACGAAAGTGCGATCCTCTGCATGTCATGAAAAATGTGTCACTGAGCGACCTCGACCTGGACGAAAGTGCGAATCCTAGAGTCTGCATGTCGCGAATCCTAGAGTCTGCATGTCATGACAAATGTATCACTGGATGTCATCACCACCATCTTCAATGGATTCATCGAGCAGCTTTGAAACTGGCTTGGCTCAGGGCGAATGGTTTAAACTTGCTAGAATGTTCATATCCATACTAGCAGGTCTAAAACTTGCTCAGTGAGCTGTGGTGTTCATGGACTAAGGCGCCTACGCAGTGTGGTGTTCGTGGCTTCTCCTGCCTTTAAGTAAGGTCATAGATAGTTCGAGGTTGTGGATCCAAGCTTCGAGGTTGCACATCCATGCTACCAGGAGGTTGCACATCCATGCTACCAAGGCGAGGGCGAGATTACGAGCCGCTCGACCTTTAGTAGGGAGGGAGAGGAACTAGAGCTCAATGTCATCGTAGAGCCACCGAGCATCGAGAGTGCGCAGGATCCTGTCACAGGGAACATAAAACCCGTGGTATTTCTCTCCGGATTGTATAGGAGAAGTTTTGTTGTTCGTGCAATCCGTTGCGGACGGTTATCTGGAGGAATTCAGAGACCTCCATCCGTCTGTTTCCTGCTGGCAGGAACTACTGCATGACATGTCTATTATCATTTCTCCTCTCTTTCTAATTCAGGTTAATTCATTCATGCTAGTCAATTCTTTTTTGATGAATTCAATTCGTATTCGCCTGCATTTTGTAATTTTGCTTGGTGGCATAGACTGTTATGTCTTCCAGTCGAAATAGTGTTTTCTGAACGTAATGCTTATCATGATGTTTCAGGTAACGCCCCTGAGCTGTTGAGTGTTCATATTCGCCATCTCTTTGAATCACACCATTAGCGACGCACTTGGCCTCGTTCATTGAACGAAGAATGGAACTAGAACAAGTTGCTCTCAGATTAAAGAACCAACTCTTCTTCTCGCATAGAGGGGTTGGGGGTGAGAACTGTCATTGAATAAAAGTAACTGGTTTATGAGCTTTAGTAGGATACCTTCACTCGTTTTGAGGAATAAATGCAGTTTTATCTCCCTCTCGGACATTTCACATCCTCCTTCAATTCTGCCCCTTCTCTCATTCTTTCTTTCTATTCAGCTTCCCCTTTCCCATTCAGCTTATTCTTTTTATGCGTCCATCTGCTGCTTAGGTGTTGCCATGATGGTCTCGGCATGGTTTTGTGTCGGGATGGCGTTTTGTTTCTGGTGTCGATGGGAGTGCTTCAAGGGGGGCGGCTACCGAGCCTCAGAGCCTCTATGGTGAGATCATAGATCGTATCAGAATGGAGATTAGTTCTCTGGTTGGTTCTAGAAAAACGTAGATATTTCAGGAAACGTAGGACACTTCAACTGTGTTAGTTTGCCTTCTTCAAATACTTGAAATATTATCTGATTAAATATATGAACAAATATCTATAATCTAGTTATTGGAAAACAATGAATGTGAAAATATTTTGGCTAGCTTAGTGGCATCTTCTTCCTTGGCCATACTAAAAGATTTTAATCTCAAAATAAACCCCGCAGCTTGCATTTACTCAAACTCAAATCAAAACAGATATATACGGAGTGATTTCGATTTGCGTCGTGTTGTGTGGTTCGCGATTCACTGGATTTGTTTCCCTTCCATTACCAACAGCTCCCAGCATCTCCGATCTACAGAGCTTACAATTCACCAAATTGTGTGATAAACAATGTGTCCTCCCCTCTACGCTGATGGAGAGGTTTAACCCTACCATATCAATGTACCTAACACGCCGGTAATAGGTCCACGCCGGTAATAGGTCCGCGAGGTGTAGGACGGTAATAGGTCCCCGAGGTGTAGCTCGAGTGGTAATAGGTCCCCGAGGTGTAGTGTTGGATAGTTGGTGATGGAGTGTGTTGTTAAGTCACTCCGTGTTGAAAAGTTATTGGTTCGAAACTTGAAAAGTCACTGGTTCTAAACCTGCAACCTGCAGGTACAAAAAATTCAACCATCTTAAATCCAACAAAAAATTCAACCATCTTAAATCCATCCAACCATGTTAAATAAATCCAACCATGTTAAAAACATCTGTAGGATTATTATATTATGGTAATAGGTCCCTGAGGTGTAGGACGGTAATAGGTCCCCGAGGTGTGGTAATAGGTCTCCGAGGTGTAGCTCGGGTGGTAATAGGTCCCCGAGGTGTAGTGTAGGATAGTTGGTGATGGAGCCCGAGGTGTAGTGTAGGATAGTTGGTGATGGAGTGTGTTGTTAAGTCACTCCGTGTTGAAAAGTTATTGGTTCGAAACCTGAAAAATCACTAGTTCTAAACCTGCAACCTACAGGTACAAAAAATTCAACCATCTTAAATCCAACAAAAAATTCAACCATCTTAAATCCAAACATGTTAAAAACATCTGTAGAATTATTATATTATTAAATCCAACCATGTTAAAAACACCTGTAGGATTATTATATTATTTTCGAACAGTGGCACATTCAATACCGCACCATATCTGTGTACCAAACACGTCGGCATAAGACATTTGTCGTATTATTTTATCGTTTTCTAACAATGGCACATTTAATACCGCACCAACGTGCCATTATTTGAAATTTTATAATTTCAAAATGGTTTCCATGACCCACGCTTTTCTGATATATGTTCATGGCGACTGCAACAACTCTAGCAACGAAATTATACATGCCTTTGAAATTCTATGACCCTCTCAAAATTCCATATAAAATTCTCTACTAGCTAAATTACCCATGCCTTTGAAATTCTACGCCCCTCTCAAAATTCCATATAAAATTCTGTAAAATTCTAGCTGCATAAACCTCACTAGCTCCACAAGTATATACAAGAACACAAAGTGAATGGGCCATGTATATGGAGTTACTTGTACCATCTATGACAGATATGAGGGGAGAATAATAACCTTATATGTATTGAAGTTAACGTTGGACTTTTTCTTGCACTAAAACCACACAAAGCCCTTGCTTCGTTACTATTTGCAAACATAATATCAACATGCTCGACTATAATATCCCTGACACAAAACAAAATTGAGAAACTGACACAATTTTTCCAGTGAAACTTCCCATTTGATAAAAAAAAAAAAACCATTCTCAACTCTCTACAGGAAAATGGATAACCAATTCCCTATCCAACTAAATCTGCCTTTGTTATTATTGGGACATCCACAGTGTTGTTTCTTGAAATAATACAAATGAATTAATGAATGTCGGGTAAGGAGAACCCTTTGAAAGTTTTAAAACAAACTCACTCACTTCGCTTTTTTGTGATTAAAAATATACTTAGATTAGAAGTCGTACATATAATGCTATTTATAGAGTTTATGGTCACTATTTCACTAAACAAAAAAGATTTCAACCAAATCTTCTGAATATGATTCTTATAAAACTTCTTGTAATGCCGTGTTACGCATGACACGTCACTTCCAGTTATTGCAGCTAGCACACCATTTTTGTGTGCCACATCACATTCCTGGGCATTGTCTGATCATTAGGCATTGTCTTATAGCACAAGAAATCACCATACAGGCATTTTAAGCAAAATTGCATTTTTCTTCAGCTAACCGTGAATCCCTTGCTTTGAAGTTTGAAATAGCCCTTTCAACGGTGAGAATTTGGGAAACGGAGAAGGAATGTTTGCACTTGTTTCACTTGCCAACGATACACATCCATCTCCTTGGCCTGTCCTTGCCTTGTTCTCACTTTCGAATAAGGACTACCATGGCCCATTTGTACAGAGAAGTTCTCACTTCCGAATAAGGACTACCATGGCCCATTTGTACAGAGAAAAAAGATTTCGATCTAAATTCAATTTTTAGCTAAAACCTGCCAGTGGATTTCTTTAACAAGTTTCTAAGAGCTCGTGCATTTCTGATGAGGTTGGACACTGATTATGGTGGCCTAGTGGGCATGAGCCTGGAAATAGTAACCTTCGAGCTTGGTGGAGGATGAGAAAAAATAGATGTACAGATGCGTGTCCCTGCATGTGCCTAGATTGCATAGTGTCGTGTCCCTGCATGTGCTGAGATTGCATAGTGTCCCTTCTCATGTATCATGAGCCCATGTGGCATAAACCGGCCAGCTGATTAGGCTCATGCAAATATTTCGCAGGAACATTGCCATCATGCAAATATTTCGCAGGAACATTGCCACATGTGGTTTGTTTCTTCTCATATATCATGAGCCCATGTGACATAAACCGGCCAGCTGATTAGGCTCATGCAAATATCTCGCAGGGACATTGCCACATGTAGCTTGTTTGTTTTCGCTAGATAAAAAATACTGCAGGGATTTATTTTGTTTGCGTTTGGAATCGAGACACACCACATAGGGCACGCTGGAGAGTTAGACAACAACATGGACGCACCATAAATAAGTCACACGATGCTAGACGGTTCAGCGAGACAACCAAAATATTTTCTGGAGGGCATCGATGAGAGGAGCAGCGTGAGGGCAGTGTTGATGGGAGATGCCACCAAGAGCAGCTATAGTCGACGAGAGAGGGTTCTTTGCGAATGAGGAATGCGACTGGAGCAAACAACAGTTGGATCTAGGGTGGTGTGAGAAGTCGAATCCGGTGAGCAATGAGGAATGAGACAGATCTAGGGTTTACCAAAGCAATAACAAAAATTAGGGTTTGTGGCCCGAAATTAGGATTTAGGTTGTGTATGTGTTGGAGGGGCACTTGAATGGTCGAGACATAGTCAATGGGTAGTTAACCAGAGAAGCATGCGTAGTGAGCAGAGAGTGACAGTAAACAAATTTGCATACATACAGAGGAGCGACAGGGAAACGTTTATGTACACTGGGGAAGAGAAAACACCCAGAGAAATAATGGAGTTTGCCTGCACTTTGATATCACTGTTAGGTCAGGCATTAGTAGAAAATGTAACTCCACACTGATGTGTTTTGCATTAACATGGTAGGTTAATAAATACAATACAAATAAATGGTCGGTCTTCTCTAACTGGTGACTTTTCATATCACCTACTACTCTTCATATGTATTTATTGTTACAATAACTCAAACCCAAAAATTATGTGTCTAATTGTTTTATTTTATGTAGGGTAAAAACTATGCAACACTGAAAAAAATTTTTGTAACATGTCTTAAAATTGGGAAAAAACTTTAATACAATAATAATAATAATAATAATATTTTAAGATACACCAAATTTTGCTGTATAAAAGCCTCTTATTTATGAAACAAGAAATCCCTTCTATACAACAATTTCACTACTAAAATTTACAAAGTTATACTTCTGTATTTATAAATATAAAATAAATATAAACATTAATTTATGATTAGCTAAACCACTTCACAATTTCACTACTAAAATTTACAAAGTTATACTTCTGTATTTATAAATATAAGATAAATATAAACATTAATTTATGATTAGCTAAACCACTTCAAAATCCAAATGTTGGAAAATGAATTGCTAACCAGCTTCAAAATCTAAATGTTGGAAAATGAATTGCTAACACTAACTTGAAGTTTTTTCATAAAAGTAACCAATCTCTAACACAGCAGAAAACCTTCGGATTCCATATATAACAACCAACAAGAAGTCATTCATCACTATCCAAAAAACTTAACTGAAAGTTTAACCTCTTAATAATTTAAACAATAGATCAACACTGAAACAGAAAGAAAAGGCATCATTATATGAAGTCACATTGAGGTTTGCAAAGGGTTTAGTGTTTTTTTTTCGTTTGGGATGGCGGTGGATTCTGTCCTAACCAGTCGATTCGGACAAAAACCAGTGCGGGTTCGATTTTTTCCAGAGCTGAATCAATTCCTGACCAATCCAGTTTAAACTTGCCAATCTAAACCAAAACGACCCATTCCGATAACGTTGTTATTTGCAAACTCCATAGATGTTTTAGCGTTAATTACTGTCTTTTCACTCCTCCTGCAGGAAGAATTTATGATTTCCTTTTATCCTCTTGTTTTTTCATATTACTAAAAAAAATTAGGAATAAGTTAATTAGGGAGTAGTCTTCTTTCTTTTTAAGTGAAAAAATGGGCTTGAATCTGGTCAGATTTTCAGGGATTATGATTTCCTTTTATCCTCTTGTTTTTTCATATTACTAAAAAAATTTCGGAATAAGTTAATTAGGGAGTAGTCTTCTTTCTTTTTAAGTGAAAAAATGGGCTTGAATCCGGTCAGATTTTCAGGGGTAGCTTGAGTTTGGCATGGATGAATGTTCCATGCATTTCAAATCCTTGATTCAGGGGTTTTGCCCCATTTTAAACCAACCCAAATGCTCAGAAAATTAATCAGACTTCTATATCAATCGGAAACTCAAAACTGCATTACAAGAAAACTTGCAGGAAAATTAACTCCGGAGAAAAGATTACTCCCCAGTTAACCCACTCCAAAAATTTCTAACAGAAATTAGCTAAAAATGAATATGAGATAACACTATAACTAGTTTGGATGTGATTAACTCTCTCAATCTCCTTAGATAGTAGATTATTTACTTCACACAAAAAAACTAAAGATACATTTAAAAAAAATTGTAAAACATTAATATTTACGATTGTTTATTTATACCATAATTCATCCCATATCAAATATTTTGGAGAATTCATATATGTGAGTGTTGGATTCATAGTTATAATAGTTGAGTAGTATTTTTGTTATTTTCCTCATCCAAATTTAATATCTTTAAAGAAAAACCTATCATTCCATGTAATAATGCTAAAATGATATCAATACCTTTAAAGAAAAACCTATCACTCCATGTAATAATGTTAAAATGATAAAACTAAGTAGGTGAATCTATACAAAATATAACAAAGATCGAATCCATACAAAATATAACAAGAAGTGAATCCATACAAAATATAACAAGAAGTGAATATATGTGAGTGGAGTGTTGGATTCATAGTTCTAATAATTGAGTAGTATTTTTGTTATTTTCTGTATCCAAATTCAATTTCCTTAAAGAAAACCTTCTAACTCTGTCTAAGCTAAAATGCTAAAACTAAGTAGTTGAATCCATACAAAATATAACAACGATTTAATCCATACAAAATATATAACAACGATTTGTCAAAAGCCTAATCACAACAATGGATACACCTCTAAATGAATCAAATCTCTCGGGCTCTTTTCCTGGTACCAACATCTGTGACTAGAAATGTGCTACAAAATATGCTAAAAGAATTTCCAACGCTAATACAAAATTGTGACAAAGTAATTTACAGGTAAGATGATATTGCACTTTACACTAAACAAATTGTTGAAAACAAATCGTATGCCTAATCATTCCAACCGATCTGAAACAGACTACACAGGCATTTGAAAATCTCAGAACACAAAGTTTCCAGCAAAATTTTATCAAAGTCCTAAATTTGACTCTTCCATCGGAAAATAAGACAGGTTCCAAAGAAAGGAATTCTCACATATTTAGTGGCTTGCCACTGGGAACAGAAGAGCAAGCAGCACAGCCAACTTACAATCTGTCATGACAGAATTAAGACGCTGACGTTGTGATTCTTCAAACCAACATAATAGTTAACAGAGAATAGTTAACAGAGATTCTCTGTCTGTAAAATTCACAACATGGAAATATTTTAATTCTCTAAAATACATAGATTAAATTTCAACGTACATGGCCATGTCCGTCCTACCTAATATCTTCTAATTCGCTTTTCTTGATTTTTTTGCAGTTACACCTAATTCTGGGCAATTCATTATTGTTCTTGATGTAGCCAGTGGCGAGATGAGTCGATTTTCCTTAGCAAAATATCTGGTAATGAAGCTCTATTGTTTCTTCCTCATTCGCATTCCAACCAGCAGCCCTATTATTTCTTCCCTCATTCGCATTCGAACCCTGCGTAAATATCTGGTAATGAAGCTCTATTGTTTCTTCCTCATGCGTATTCCTTTGCTGTTTGGAGACTCTACATAGCTCAAGTAAATCATCAAATGATGAAAGGACAAAATCATCAATCGAACAGCCACCTTCCGACCCGAGGGAGCTGGAGACTACTGAACAGTGGTTAAGCCTGGGGCAGTTGCCGGTGAACGCGATCTTACTACACCAGGAACTGTGGCCCTCTGCCACCGCGCCAAGTAAACCACCTTAAGAACCCTGAGAGCTGCGCATGACCGGGGTTGCCCTCTCTTTGTGCGAAAAGTGGCAGCGATCTGACGGGCGAATCCGACAGCCGAAGACGACCCACGTGGCGGCGATCTGACGGGAAGATCCGATGGTCTAGAATGAACCACGTGGCAGAGATCTAACAAGCAGATTCCATGGTCGCGATTAAGCCACGTGGCAGAGATCTGACGGATCGATTCCATGGTCGAATGAGCCACGTGGCAGAGATCGAACGGGTAGATCTGATGGTCCAGAATGAGCCACGTCGCAGAGATCTAACGGCCGGATCCATGGTCTAGAATGAGCCACGTAGCATAGATCTGATGGTTCAGAATGAGCCACGTGGAAGAGATCTAACGGGCAGATTCCATGGTCGGGATTAAGCCACGTGGCAAAGATCTGATGGGCAGATCCCATGGTCCAGAAAAAGCCACGTGGCAGGGATCTGACGGGCAAATCCCATGGTCCAGAAAAAGCCACGTGGCAGAGATCTGATGGGAGATCGGATGGTTCAGAAGGAACCACGAGGCAGATATCTAACGGGTAGATCGGATGGTCCAGAATGAGCCACGTTGCAGAGATCTAACGGGTAGATCGGATGGTCTAGAATGAGCCACGTCGCAGAGATACCAGGGATCCCATGATCTAGAATGAGCCACGTGGCGCCGATCTGACGGGCCGATCTGATGGTCCAGAATGAGCCATGTAGCAGAGATCTAATGGGCAAAACCCATGGTCCAGAATGAGCCACGTGGCATAGATCAAAAGGACCAGATCTGACGAACAGAAAGGAGCCACGTGGCTGCCCAGATCTACGGCTGAGAAAAAGACACGTTTCAAATCCGTACAAGCTGGTTTGCAGACCGTACGACAAAAATGGTACGAAACACACCTTCCTAGTTCCACGTGGCTCGGATTGTACGGCCTGACAAGAGACGTGTCAATGATAGTATGGTTTGTAAATTGATCTGACGGCCTGTAAAGGGCCACGTCGGACAAGCGGATGCCCTTCAGGCTCAAATCTGACGGTTTAGCAATAATGATGTGGCACAGATCCAAGGATTCGGCAAACTCCACGGTGGCAGAGATTTAGTATTAGCGTAGCATGGATCCGACGTATTTGCAAACGGAAATTGGAAGGATTGATTGTCGAGGGCCAGCCGAACGAGAAAGCAGCAGAGGCGTAGAGTACCTTCTATAGATTCCCTACTGCTCAGTCCAGAGCCGGCGCTGGAGCTCTTGAGGTCGGGCGTTTTCTCCTCGGCTTTTTCGAACTCAGAACGGTGACCTTTACTTTCATGCCCGCCGACTCGCAGTGGCCGATGCTGCCGCAGATAAATAACGCGCGCCCGTGGATTGGAGAGCGAGTATTGCCGCTCTTGTCTTCAAAGAGAGGCGAGTCTGAAATATTGCACGAGTCTCATAAGAGAGGCGAGTCTCAAATTCGCAGTCAAGATTTTGGCACAAGGAATTTACGGCTCCGTCCTCTTTATATATTTCATTGAAAACTTTACAAGGAAAACCCGTATTTCGTTTGAATGAAAAAGTAATTTAACATGATATGGAGAATGGAGGTAGTGTTAGATTCTAGAGCATTGAACATGACCACGAACCAAAATAGGGTTATGATATTGTGGATGTATGATTTAATGGACTATTTTAGTGGTGATAAGTTTTTTACCAACATAGACTCGAAGTGTGTGGAATTCTTGCAAAGTTACACTTCTGTGTTGAAGGACAAGTCACTGGAAAGAACGGAGTGGCATATACCTTGAGTTGGAGGATATTGTTAAGGTTGACGATGGAGATGGAGACAATTGGTTTTAAGAAGATAAAGGACTTATATGTAGGTGATAAAGGCTTTGAAGGTATCACAAAGATGTGTAAATATCTGACAAGACAAGAAAATAACACAACTTTGGACTATTTTATACAAGATCATGGATATTTATTCAAACAATCACAATTTTTATACTAGAGAGTTTTCTTAGAGAAAAATTGATCAAGGAGTTACAAAGTGGAGTCTTATTTGGAAATCCTATGTGCGATAAGACACAAATCTTGTTGGAGGAAAGGTATTCAGTGTGTCGAGCTCAAGGAAAGTGGTTAGTTGATTTGTGGAGAGGTGCAGAAGTTTCGAAATAGCTAAAGAAGTTAGCCAAAACACTAGAATGTACACTTGATTTCTGAGTCCAAAATCACTATGAGAGGACATTTCAATGGAATTTGTTTTAGATTTTCCAAAGGCATGACAAGGTTTTGATGCATTGTTCATGGTTGTTCATAGGTTTTGGAAGATGGCATATTTATTACCTTGCAAGAAAACCAATTATGTGACAACTTATGTAGAGACATTCTTGAGGGACATTGGGTGACTACATAGACTACCCAAGACAATCTAATCTAACATGATATCGGGTTCTTAAGTCACTTTTGGAGGACACTACGAAGAAAGGAAGAGACCAAGTTGCAATATAGCTCAATGTTTCATCCACGAATGAATGGATAGATTGAGGTGGTGAATAGGAGTCTCGAAAATGTTTTAAGGTGTTTAGTTGGAGGTAGGCCAAAGTAGTGGGATTACATTCTATCACAATCAAAGTTCACATATAACAATGATGTGAATAAGTGCACATGAATTTCTCCATTCAAGTTTGTATAGTATCATGATCCGAGACTAATTACTAAATTGGCAGATTCATTGATGGAGACGAGGCAAAGTGAGGATGTTCAGGCATTTGCAAAGTAGGTGCATCAAGTGTTCACAAAGGTTTAAGAACACTTGTTTGATAAAAGTGAGTAGTATAAGGATACAGGTGATGCTCATTAAAGATATAAGCCTTTCAACATTAGAGATCAAATCTTGGTATACTTGAGGAAGGAATGTTACCCAAGGGATGAAATGGATATATCTCTAGTTTTTAATACAATAGACTTGTGTGACTATAAAGGAGGTGAAGTTTATGATGCAAATAAAAAAGAAGTGGAAAAGGAACCGAGTGTAGAATGGAAGATGCAAATGTTGAAAATAATTTGAATAAATCGATCATGTATTGATGAAAAGATAATTAAGGTTTGAAATGATGAGTAGAAGCAATACTTATTCCAATGGAAGAATAGATTGGATGAAGATGACACTTGGATTTTGTAAGTAGAATTTTAGAAACCATAGTAAGGGGAAGAGGATTAAAGTGGTAAAAGGAGACCCAAAAACATTTAGGATAAGTTAATATATGAGATACGATTTTGAGGAGAGAGACTTTTGATGAGAAGATTCCATGAGATAGTTGTTGAGAGAATCCAACAATAATATTATCAAGAATCAAAATAAACTTGGGATCTATAGGCTATTTGATGGGACATTCTTGAGACAAAGCCATGACAAAGCCTTGATGGTAAATAAATTGATTATGAGCAATGATAGGAATTTGGAAGAAGAAAGCATGAGAGTTATTAGAGATTGGGAGAGAAGTGGTAGAGCCAAAATTGTCAATAAGGGATGTTGTCAATGGTGGTTTTGATGAGGATATGAGGAAGTCAGGGATACAAAGCGGCACAACCAAGAAATGGAAGGTCAAAGGCCAATAATATGAATGAACCATGGATGATGTGGAAAAATAATAATTGAAGAAGATGGATAGGAGGTAAACTAAAATGTTAGGTAGTTGAACACTACATAATATTTGGAATGAGATTGAGGGGTTGGTCCTCTTGATATGCCATTATGGTACATGTACCTAGAAGAGGGAATAGACAGGCAAACACATTTAGTAAAAAAAATTGGATTGAGGAATAATAGTAAAGCGCTAGAGAAGCCAAAAAAAATGATCGCTAGAATAATAACAAGAGGAAGTTTCATAGTGGTGAGTCCCTACCTCTGATTTTAAGTTAAGGATTTTTATATTGAGCAGATCTAGATGTAGTATAGGGAATAAAGGCAAGGCAACATGTATAATCTATCACAACTAAATATACATATAAGTGGAGGGAGAAAGGGTAGTATAGGCATATTAATTCTATTTCAATGAAGTTTGCTTGGCTCTAAATCCATCAATAAAGACCTAGGTAGTGACATAAATAGTTCTAGGTCTAAGTTGGTTAGTTGAATTGGTCATTGGTTCACTCATTGATCAATATATGTACATGGATTCAATGGAATACCTAGAAGCATATCCATAAATGAAAGAATATGCATCAAACTGAACTCCACTTGTAATGTTTCTCGAGATGTCAGCTCTAGGTGGCTAATTGGCGTTGATATCTTCTCAACTCAAAGTGTTATCACTAGGGACAATAAAATAATGTAGGGGCTAATGTTAGACTATTGCATGTGTGTCAAACCTAATCAACCCAAACAATTAACAATTTATCAATTAATTGAGCAATTCATTCAAATAGATTGAGATGTGACAACATATGAAAGCATTATCATTCTATTTTATGCATATGTTCATTCTTCTGTGTATCCCTACATTCCACCACGTGTGCCCAAATTCTCCTACATACATATTTGGGAATTCTTGTTGTTTTTTCCAAAATAAATTTGAGAAAGGCCATAAATTTCAATGAAGACACAAGCCTTTGTCCACATTCATGATTGTGATTGTTTGGTGACCACTCTACAACCCCACTGTCCCACAAGAATAACTTGGTCTATTTGCAAGGTCATGCATGTTGATCATACTCAAGGAGATGAAACCTATACTTATATGAGTTATTATGTAGTTGGACACATATATTGAGGTGAGATATATTTTGAACGACTTCTGGGGTCAAAATATGAGAAGGCTCACTCTGTAATAGAATAGAATGGAATATATATTCATATTCCTAATATGTTTTCACAATGGATTGTAATTGAGATCTAGAATAGATGAATTTGGACATATCTTCAACTTTGACGAATGTTGTGCTCGCAATATTTCCTAAGAAATGAAGGTGGTGCTTTGATAATAAAAAAAGGTCTGACACTGCACATCACACAACTCAAAGTTTAATTTATGTGTAACATTCTGACATTAAGAACACCGTGCTACTTGCTTCCTCCATCCATTGCCAAATGTCTTACTATGTCTCTCTCATGTCCCTCAAATGTCCTATTGTGTCTCTCTCATGTCCCTCAAATGTCCCATTGTGTCTCTCTCATGTTCCTCTCCAAAAATCATTCTCAACAGTCCTAATTGATGCCAACCATATCAACTATTGCCTTCAATTGTGCTATGTAAGATGCTAGTTTCTTCAAATGTGGAATAGAGACTTCAATTTTCTCCTCCATCATTTGTGCTCTACAACAGGTGAGTTTCTTAGAATGTAATTAAGAAGCCATGAAAAAAAAATCAAATTTAATCTCAACAAGTAAATTATGTAGTTTATCATGATTTATTTGTAGTGCTTGTTTTTATCTACAACTGCAATATTTTAATACATTCATCATGGTGTTCGCTCCACGACACCAAGAGACACAACTAGGGTTGGAGTACTAATGGAACCAAGGCCCCTATCAATGGTGTTGCATCAAAAGTTTGCAGACAAGACGAACAATGAGGTTATATGATGGAAGATGCCAGAAAACCCATGAAAATCCCAAATGTGGATTTGGGAAATGAAGAACAATGAATACTTAATTAGTTAGCTTAATAATTATTAAGAAATCATTTGGGTTAATTTAGCACATTAATTCAACTTACAATAATCACAATAATACAATTTGTACAATGGCAATCATCTTTGATATAATATGTTGTTTCCAACGTGACTATTATGAAAAATCACTTATAGCCCATCTTAGATGGAATATATCTTATAAAATGATAATTGTTGTATGCATTTGAACTAAGATTAAGAAAACAGGTTTGAATCACAAGCTAATATATTGCAACTTTCCTTTGTTTGAATGCTAATGCTATAAGCACGACTGTTTTTTTTTTTCTACTAGCATCTGCATGGATCATTTTGATTCAATGTATTAATATTTTTTTTCAAAATTACATGTATTAATAATTTTTTCCAAGATGAAAACCCACTTATCAAATGGTCGAACTAGTTTGAAAATAGTGTGTATTAATAATTCTTTTTCAAGATGAGAACCCACTTATCAAATGGTTGAACCAGTTTGAAAATAGTGCTTATAAAGAAACCCATTAAAAATTAAAAATTTCATGGTTGCAATAAACCTTGAATACTTTTGAAACTAATATCAACCAGAAAAGTTAGTTTCTTATGATGGTTTAGTTTACACTTCAAATCATTTCATATAGATAGAAAGGTAGGACCAAAACCTTTGTGCATAATATAAGAATGAAGTTGCTTCCAATAGCCTTACAACTCCAATTGAATGAAGATATCAAACTCCAACTTCTTGTTAGTCAGATCTTTGTAATGCTAGGATTTTAGAATTTCTACTTCTATTCATGTATATTTGTAGTTGTCTAAATATGGAACAAAATCTACAACGTTTATGACCAAGCAAGTAATCAACGACATAAATTGTTTATCTTGACAAAATAACACACAAAAAGGACCTCCAAACAAATAAGTTACTTCTCTTGATGCTTGGTCATGTTGTGGTGGAGGATATGAAATTGTATGGTATGCCACATATACTCTTCTTATTCTATGGTTGCCTCTTTAGTCTCTGTTATTGGTATTGCTTGGCAACTTGCATCTATATGCACACCACCCTTTATTTTATTTAAAAAAACATAGTGCATCCATTTTACAACATGAAATTTGTCGAATTAGAATTATGTTGGTATCAAGTCAATCAATATGTGTTAGATGCAAGAGCTATAGGAGTGCCAAAACTGGTGGGCTTGGTGATTTGGGTAATAGAACTTAGAAAAATAGGGTTTGTAGGAATTAGTAATGTCACACAATTAGATGAAAGCATCAAAGTGGTTGTAGACATCAGTGGACAAAGTGATCACTCGACTTGTTTACACAAAATACCAACATGATTGCATCTCAATTCTTTATCCTCGCCGTATGTTTCGATTATCACTGGATCAATCATTTGCATGTTTCTATTATCACTAGATCAATCACTAAAACCAACTTCTTAACATGTTAGATCAATAGAAACTAGGTAAGTAATTGGGTCTAGTGCTGCTTGTCCTAGAGCCAAAACTTATGTTGGAAGGTGATACATGGGTGATACAAGGATAGCAATAATGATTAGGTAGCGACAGTGATGACATGGCTTTAGGTGCAACCACATGTTTCACCACCACCTCAATGTGATCCTATGTCTCTAGGAAAAACCTTCACTCCTTAGCAATAGGTCCAACCTCTTTGGGCAACTTATGACATTGTATATATCAGGCCCCGACGGTCAAATTTTATCGTTCAGAACATTTGAATGCATGATATGTAACACAAAATAGGGGATGATGTCGGATTCTGGTAGTCAATTTGTATACGGTGGAGGTTTGAGTGCCAATTTTTTTGTACCAATGTGTTGAGTTGTCACTAGTAAGACCATAATTAATGTATATTAGGAAGGATGCGAAGTTAGTGGGGATGGAAGGCAGCGACAGATACTTTGTAACATTTGTGAACCTTGGTAGACTGAAGCTTGCGATTTCGAGGAGTCCACGGTGGAATTGTAGATCAAGAAAGTTTTGAGTGCAAGATGTATATCATGGAACAAGAAGAAGCAGAGTTCAAAAGAGCCAACCATGACCGTAAAATTGGCTAAGTGTGGAAAGTAACAACAATCTGTATATGACGGAACAGGGGACATAAGTGTGGATACCGCAAACCCGGGACCTGGTGGTCAGATAATTGGCTAAGTATTGAAAGGGACTGTGGTCGGTCAGGCTCATGGTGTGAAGATATGGATAGACATAAGAATATGCCAATCTGCGAATCTAGGAGGTCGTGATCACATAGATGTGACTAAATATAGAACCACAAAGGGATAATAGAGGGGGGGGGGAAATGGGGAAAAATTAAAGAGAAAGTTTTTATATTTATTCCAATAGTATTCATATTAATATATATTAATAGATTATTTTTGGTCCAAATGTAAATCATGTTCCAATTTGCAACATCTTGTTCGGTTTGCAAATCTCGTTGAAATCCATAAACAATAGAAAGAAAAAAACGGTGGACAGTTGGGCTCGTGATGGGGCATTCTAGCGAAAAAAATCTATATCGCGGAACTCCGAGCACTATTTGCAAGTCGTGGAAGATTTGAAACAAAATTTTGAGGCCGTCAATCCGAGAACCCTCAATAAAAAAAGTGTCCAAGTATGGAATAGGGAAACATTGGCCCGAACCTATTTTCGCTAGTATATTGAAACTTGTAATAGCTTTGCCATTTCCTGAAAAGATCTTCTTTGCATGTTTCTGGACAAGTACTGTAGGGATGGTTAGTCCTTGAGACTTTTTATTACTAATGATGATATTTATGATTGTTTCATGGTGGAATTTTAGTATTAAACCTTTGGTGTTGCATATTTGGAAAGAAGTACGAGAATGGGTGGAACAAGAAACAATGAATAGGAATTGGAGATTTTGTGAAATCGCCAACGTGAGGATCGAAAATAGGGTGAGAAGGTCTCCCCAAAAGACGTGAGGCCCTGACGGTCAAATTGTATCGCTCGAAACATTTGAATTCATAATGTGTAACATGGAAGAGGGGATGATGTCGGAGTCCGACAATCAATTTGTATATGGTGGAGGTCCGGGTGCCAATTTTTTTGTACCACTGTGTTCAGTTGTCACTAGTAAGACCAAAATTAATGTATATTAGGAAGGACACAAAGTTAGTGGGGATGGAAGGCAACGATAGATACTTTGAGACATTTGTGAACCCTGGTAGAGTGAATCTTGCGAGTTCGAGGAGTCTGCGGTGGAATCGTAGATCACAGAAGTTTGAGTGCAAGATGTATATCATGGAATAAGAAGTAGCAGAGTTTGAAAGTGCCAATCCAACAACCACAGCCATAAAATTGGTTAATTATGGAAAGGAACAACAGTCAGTCAGATTCCTCATGTGAGGATATAGATAGGGATGAAGATATGTCAACCTGCCAACCTTGGAACCTGCGATCATAGAAAGGAGACTAAGTATATAACCAGAAAGAGATAACAGATGACAAGAAGAAAAGGGGAAAAGGGCTAAGTATCTCACTGAACAAAATCCACTGTTCGTTTATTAATGCCAATCTTTTCGAACCCCTACTGAGTTCTCATTAGTAAACGAATAAATTGCAGATCATAGAAGTTCTTTGGCTGCAACATGTATATGACGGAACATGGGACATAAGTGTTGGATACCGCAAACTCGAGACCCAGTGGTCAGACAACTAGCTAAGTATTGGCTAAGAGAAAGTTTGTATATTTATTCCAATAATATTCATATTAATATGTATTAATAGATTATTTCTCGTTCAAATGTAAATCATCTTCCAATTTGCACGATGTTGTTCGGTTCACAAAGTTTGTTGAAACCAATAAGCAATAGAAAGAATATATATATATATATATATATATATATATATATATATATATATATATATTCCGCAACATTTTTTTGTATATGAAAGGATATTATCAAATAGAAGAAGTTGCAATATATGAAAAATATTGAATAGGAACATGATGTCAACACTTGAGTTGCCTTGTTGTAATAGTCATTAATTCATTCTATTTATGAGACCCCAAAAAATGAAAGCAGGACGGGTCCTCCCATTTATTTATTTAAGTATAGGGCGGGCGCCACATAAGTATGGCCTATGACAAATTATTCTTCCATGTAAAATGTAACGAACGAACAGAGTATCCTTTATTTAAATTGAAGTGTTTGGCAGTAGAAAGAAAAGCTTTTCGTCCATGTTTAACAACACACAAAAAAAGGTACAAAATAAAATAAAATCAATACCAGAGATTGGAAAACACCATAAAAAGAAAACCACAAATATTCTATATTCAAATAAATTGGGTTACAAAATACAGCTGAGATTATTTTCCACAATGATTGCCATTTGACATGCCGTCGACAAAAAAAAACAAATATGTACAATAATGAAGCTTGCGGATAGTCTTTTATATATCTCAACTTGACGATCAAATGCTTGATTCATAAAAAACAACGAGTTGAATATCAATTTTGGGTCTTGGATTTCATTGGTGTTGCCATCTAGATCTATCCCATTTTTTTGAATAGCTTGTCTCTTCTAGATATGGCTTGCCTGCATTGGTTGGTTATTCAACATTCCATACTTTGTTAAATGTTAATTTCCCTATGTCGTCGAAAACTTGGGGGTTAAGGTGCCTTCCTTGTAATGTTCCTAATCATTGACATCCAAGATAACTTAGAAATGCGATTCAGGCACAATTCAAAGATGAGGGAGTGTTTTTATGTGACATTAGCTTTGGGGGAAACAAATCTTGTTAGGCAACAAAAGATGAGACTTGAAAAAAAAAATCAAGTATGTTGTGATTGTTATTCTCTCTGTATTTGATCATTTGTTTGGTTGAAAAGCTTGCATGAAGATTTGTATGTTGAAATTCTTTGTTTTATTACTGTAAATTGGAAGGGACATCCAAGCTAGCTGTAAAATGTTCCTCTGTTGAAGTACATAGCTTCTTCCAACAACACAGATCTGGCAAGTGTATCAAATGTTGCAGATCACATCAGAATATATCTTTCAACGTAGGGGTGGCAAACATGGTGGCCCACAAAATGGTCTGGAATGTTAGGAATTGACGCCAAATATTAATCCATACTCGAATACACTTAGAAGGAAATTATAAAATTGGATACCCACGAATGTGAGAAACTGTATGCGTGTTTTAATCAAAATTCTAAAATTACAAAATGTTTTATGCCAAAGTTGTAATAGAATTGATAGAAAACAAGTTTCTATGTCTAAGAGTGTTGAACGACCTCTGGATGCAGTAACAGACTCGACATACAATCAACTTTCGATCACTACTAATACTGATGTCAAGTGTAAGAAGTCATGATCCCAGGTTCGAGGTAGTTTCACCTTGGGCATCCACATTGGCGGTGACCCCAGATTGCAGATAGCTTCGGCTTTAGAAATTGACATTAGCGGAGGCAATGGGAATAGTGTTATTGATTGTAGTGCGACAATGTGGTGAACAAGTAGGGTTTTCATTATCAAAGCACTTGAACTATAGGATTCTCAGACCTGCGAAGAACATCGACTTTAGTGTTGCTTTCTCACTACAACTACAATGTTTCTTTGAGTCCATGAATTGTTGGACGTTGGGTGTCCTATGCAATAATGACCTTGACATTAGGTACATGTCAGACATCTATTATCTAACATTGCATTGTTAATGAAATTTCCATAGTGGACGACGACTCAATTGCATTAACACAAGAAATATTAATCGTGTGGTTAATTAACATCTATTACAAGGGAAAAAATCTCTATGGATAAGGGTAAACCACAACAGACATGTACGATTGCAAATATCAACTCAATTCCAACATATTCTATATAAACTAATGTGCAATATAAGAAAGAGGCCTACCTCGATCCAATGTTTGATGATGTTCCACCATTGAGCACTTTGACCCAAAGCTTTATACCTACAAGAAGTTCTCAACAAACAAGCAGAGAAAGTATACAATGATAATATATAAGAGGTTAGCACATCAAATAGCATAATACATTAATAAACATTACAAGCACGCCCATGGATAATAATCATACATTTGCAAGATATCAATAGGACGGGAAAGGAGTATTTCTATTAATAATTGATCAGCAGAAGTGACAATGATACAGACTTCCATATCGACACGGTTCGAAACCAAGAAACCAAGTTCCTTCCAATTGGGTCTCCACCACTTCAATCCTCCACCAAAGGCAAGCTCATAGGAAATAGGCAATGGGGTCCTCTCAACAATAGGGAAAGAGCTTGGGGGCTGAACACTGTGTTCAGACTTGAGGGACAGAGGGATGCAGACTCAATATGAAGTAATTTCTCTAGAGTAACTTTGTACTCAAAGTTGAATGCTTTCTCCTCTTTTCCATAGCTCAAAATTGTGCTCTTATAGCCTTTAGAATGCAATTGAAGGGTCGAGTCAGAACGTTTCCAGTATATGGAAGGCCAAGGATTAGAGATCTTCTGTCATGACATGGAAACCTGACCTCATTTTGTATTTTCTAGCATAAATCCCAATGTACGTGAGCTATAGTGGAGCAACCGGTGTAATGCATCTTGTATAACAGACAAGGAGCGTATATGTGGAAAAATGTATATTTTTAGTTCTGGGTTCATCAAAAAGGGATGATAAGTCTGCACAGGGAAATGGAAAAAGGACCTCTGTGCAAGATAGAAATGGTGAGGAAAATATTTCTATAACAGATGCCCCCTAATGTGTGATATTAGAGGAGTATCTGCGATGGACTAAATACATTATAAATAACCTAGAAGTGGAGTGGTAGAGAACTAGCTAGATGAACTCAATTGCTCATTACATTATGTACTGACTTTGCATACATGGCTACCAAGAATAGAATGCAGATCCATGTGGAAAATATACTAAACAAGTGTTCATGGCCATGAATAGGCAAATATAAATGCGGTTACATGCCAAAAGATGTCATAGTCATGAACAAGGCCCAGTGAGACTAGTCTCAAAATCAATCTGAAGATATCTGTATGTCATGGAGTACAATCTGATCTCCCTTGATTACTGAAGTCAATTAGGTACTGGTCCAATGAAGGGGAAGCAACAACTCAGGAAAGTTGTGGCCACATAGTGATGTCTTCAAGTCTTCTACACTATCCGCCAAGGTGCAAGTCTGCATCATGTGAATAAAGGAGTTGAGGTCGAACACGATGAGACATCATTTGATTACCGTTCATTGAGGTATACCGTTAACAAACACGAGACAACCTACCAATAATGAAAGTAGGTATCAAGGCACCAAGCACATTCCTACAAGTGTGAAAAAGGAGTCAACGTCGAAAACTTGAGAAATCCATTGATCAAGAGACATTGATGTATTCCCATCTGTCAATGGTGAGAGGGCCTGCCACTAATGACTTCAAGCCTCAAGGTATTCATAAAACTCTAGGTCCCATATCCAGAATAAATGAGTTGAAGTCGATGGAAAGAGACTCACTGAAAGGAGAGAATTGAGGCATCTGTCATCAATTAGCATGAGGAACAAAGCGGGAGCTTCATGATTTGGTGGAGATCAGACGAAGAACATGTTCATGAACCAACGACCCTGTGCATCTTTTGCATGTGCCAAATGCAAGCGGTACACGAAAAATACCCTTTGAATAACAATGAATGATGAAAAACTACTAACAAAGACAAGGAAACCACCAATAAGGCTAATGGCATCCAAGACACTGCACGAATCCCAAAGTGTGAATAGTTGTCTTGTTGTCGAACACAAGGGAAACCGCTCAGTCAATGACCAATGATGAAATGTCGATTGTTGGGTTCAAGGTGATCTACCAATGATGAAGGTAGGGCCATGGTGCATGATAAGACCAAAGCAACATGTGATTTTGAGACAAACTAAGGGTATGGCCGACATGCAAAGTCAATATTTCTGAGGAGTAGCTGACACAGGTTGATAGACTTCCTTTGAACAAGAGCATGAGACATATGGTGGACTCCGACAACATGGAATCAATGATGTGACAATTAGATGTAGGATACATCCATAATGTTCTCTGTAGGGACTGTAAGAGTAATCAGTCAGTAGAGAAAATTTTGTAGTGAGATCAGCTTCTTAAGGCCATGCTAAACCAAAAATTATGTTGACACAAGGACTTAATAACTTTGTGCTCTGTTCAAAGGAGACACGACTGCTGCCAATTACAATATAGTACTCCCTTCTCGCCCATCTTTTTTTCTTTTTTAATAACAAATGAATTTTATAATACAGAGGAGGGAACGAGTGTCGCAAGTAAGCAAAACTAGTTCCAGCAGTGGAATGTACCTATGCTTAATCCAAGGGAATACATGTGGGAGATGGACACTCGGGGTGATGTTCCCTCCAGGGTATAGGGTGTCAAATTATGAAGGATATAAACAAGGATTTTCTTGGTTGAGGATGCACACTGCTTAGGCAACGGTTTATAACACAAAGCGAGAACCGGAAAAAGGCTCAATACTGCAAGCGAGGGCATGAGATGAAATCACAACTTAACGCCAAAAAATGTCCTTTTTTATATCTTTTATTCTACTTGGTGCGAAAAAGGGGTAAACTTGTGCCAAATAGACGTCTTTTCAAATCCAATTTACAAGTGTGAAAAAGACAAGTTCACTCGACAATATTTTCAATTTTTGGTAGCAAGTCAGAAAAGAGCTTAGCTAACACTCATGACCTTTCAAATCCAACTTTAATGAGTGTGAAAGGGACAAATCACTTAGTGATATTTTCAGTTTTTAGACGATTCAGAAAAGAGCTTAACTGAGACTCATTTTTGGGAGTCTGTGGGTAATAAGGCCGCATGTGCATGAATGAGAAATGAGGCTCATCATACAGCCATGTATTGAATTATAATGGACTCTCGGTCCTAAGGAAAAACTCGGCATGGGAACCAAATGACAAAGAGGTTCTAACTAGGGTACCCATGTTTGGTAAGTCTCTACCATTTATTAATGACGCTATTAATAACAGATGGGGGGTTATGTGTCGCAATAAATGGGTTCATCCCTAAGGTGTAAAAAGCAGTATTCGAAGGATAATGCAAAATGCATGATGGAGTAGATACCTATCTTATATGCTAGGTTATGAATATACCTGCTTAAGGAGATGAACGACCAACTATGACATTGAAATCCACAAGAAAACTGAGTCAAAACTACAAAACTAGCTTAGAACCATTCTTGAATTAGTATGTTAGGTGAAAAATAGCATGAAACTATATAAAGTGGGTAAAAATAGCTTATAAATAGTAATAAAATAAAAAATTACTGTATCATTTTGATTTTTACCCAAACAGTGCAATTTGGACTAAAATTCCTCCAAGATTCAAATGATGATTGCGGGAGTGATAGGCAATGGAATCATGAACCGTCTGGATCAGGTAACTCTTCATCCCATCTTCTTCAAATTCAGTGGTTTACATTTTTGAATTGGGTTCTATTTTATTAGTTTTTGAGGGCGCAACTTGGGGTTTTCGATATACGTGGGTTTCTATGAATAGGCCGTGTATACGACTAGATATATGCCCCTGTGTGAACCACATGGAGCGTATATCAAGCCCTACCTGCGAATTTGAGCAAGTAAAGTCATGTATATGTACGCAAAAGGTGAAAAAGAGGGGTTTCTAACTCAAAAATGATTTGTTTTTTTGCAGGATGGTGTTGGAATGGAGAGAGCATGAGAATGAGGAGGTAGATGCAGTAGTGGATTGGGATCTGGTGGCTCAAGAAGTTCTAAACAGATGTGGTTTATACAAGTTTTTGGATCTCAAGGGAATGAGGGCCCAAGTGAGGTTATTGGAGATGTTGGTGGGCTATTGGGATCCCGATAGCGAGAGATTTATCCTTGATGGACAACCATTAAGGATCGAAGTAGAGGACATCTACTTCTCAACTGGTCTTTCACGTCGAGGAGAGGTTGTGAACCTCAAGTCACATGGAGCAGGGAGTGGGATGAATATCGAGGAGTATATTGAAGCCCACTATGTTGCAAGGACTCCCATGGTGGGAAGTCAAGTCCCCATCCGGGCTATAAGTAACCTCAGCATGAAGATCATTATGCTCATGCTTACCAGGATTATAGGTTCGTCCTCATTGCATCAAGCATCGAGGCCACTTATGTTTTATGCATTGGAGTGTACGAGACCCATTGTCTACAATTGATGTACCTCACTACTGACCAATATGAAAGGTCAGTTGATAGACTACAAGTAGGGGGGTAAGAGAAACTTCGGGTTTTCCTCAATCCTTTGCAGCTTATTTTTCGAGCAGGTTCCAGGTATGGGACCCAGAGTGGAGATCCTTCCTAGAGGACCATGTGATCTAGCCATGGCGCAATGGATCGAGGTCATGAGACGGTAGGGGGGAGGTAGGGTGGCAACACCCTACAATGATGATTTTTTCTTTTGGTGGCAGAGACAAATCATTTCTATGGATGACTATCCCTATGTGGGGATCGATTTCAAAGGGGACCCAGATATGTCGCTTCCACCAGGAGCCTCTTATGGTGCCATAGGTAAAAAAATTTACATATTTCATTTTTATTTTATTTTTGTATTTAAGGAAACAAAAATATTTTTGGATGGTGTTTGAATATTAACTAGATACTTCTGTGACTGCAGATGTGGGTCCACAATGGCCAGAGGGATTCCTATGAAATAAACGAAGGCACCAGAGAGATGAGGCGGTGGGAGGAGAAGCGAAGAGAGTCCTACAGAACATGCAGGGCAACCTGTCTCGTTTGACATAGAGGATTCCTATGGTTCAGGTAGAGGATCTACTTGAAGCCATGCAACGACAGGTTGTTGGTGTACCTAGAGCATGGGTATGACTCTTTCGGTGTCTCACAAACACTGTGGTTTTATATCATGATACGCATATGGAACAACAGGCGTAGATGTCATGGGATACATATATCGGCTGTATATGTATTTTGAGGGTTTTAACCCCAATTTTGTAATATAAACACTATTTTTTTGAAATATATAAAGAGGGAACTTCAGCTTTACTCATATATTACAATGTGTACATTGATTTAATGGTTTTCTTTACTTTATTAATGTGACAAATTCCAATCTAAAACATAATTAGCGTAGATATCTGATACACGATTAGAACTTCTAGGGATGTGAAAATATGTAATAAAATCAAATTATCGTTCTAAAAGACGTACCCGTAGGAATTGATGGAGTAACGTAGGATCATGCACACGGTAATGTCTGTTCAACTGACATACTACTAATTGAGAATCCAAGCGAACCTCTAGAGAGCAAATACCATGTGAGATGGAATCGTGCAAAAGTTCTATGATGACATTATATTCGGCCACATTATTCGTGGATGGCCCTAGGCATACGCCACCTAAAGACACCAGTAGACCCTCGGGCGAGTAAATCACCCAAGCGGCAGAAGCCAAGTTCTATGTATGACAACTGGCTCCATTTGTGAATCTTAGGTAGACTGAAGACTCCATTGACATCTGCCAACCAAAAGGGAAAACTCGATAAGCAAGCCAAAGACAAAAAGAAAAGGGGAAAAAGATGTATATACACCAAATTTACATTAGTATACAAAGGGTTTCGCCCAAGCCTAGGGCTCAAGCGTAATACCTTTTCAAGTAGATCCCATTTCTGGGCTCGACCAGTTTATTCCCTTCATAATATTCCAACTCATAGGCTCTTTTTTCTAAAACACGTCGCACGATATAAGGACCGTGCCATATGGGTTTAAACTTTCCTTCCCCTAGCGGTTCTTTGGCTTGGTCATACAAGAGGACCAAGTCACCCTCGACATACAACCGGGGACAAACATACTTGTCCTACTTAACCTTCACACGTTTCTTGTTTATCTTGATATCCGTAAAGGTGTCACGACGTTGCTCGTCAAGACTCTCTAGGTGTACAAGGCGTCACTCTAAATCTGAAGTGTCAGGTAGGAGATCGATTGCCAACTTGAGAGAAGGGATTTCGCATTCAACATGAAGAATCGACTCCACACCATGTACTAATTGAAAAGGGGAAAAACCAGTGGTAGTCTTGACCAAGGTTCGGTATGCTCAAAGTACGGGATATAGCATGATGTGCCAATCGGAATTACTTCGGCTGACAGTTTTTTGCAAGATGGTCTTGAGAGACTTGTTGGCGGCCTCTACTTGCCCATTTTCCTGGGGGTAATAAGGAGATGAGTGACCATGTCTAAACCCCAACTTGGATGCTAGTTCTACCATCATTTCATTTTGAAAGTGACTGCCATGATCAGTGACAATCTCACTTGGGATACTGAACCAGGCAATAATTTGGTTGAACACGAAGAAGGTTGCAATCTTCCCATTGGATTTTATGGTAGGCATGGATTTGGCCCACTTGTTAAAGTAGTTGACAACCACGATAATGTGTTTATGCCCCCCAGTCGAAGTTGGGTTTCAATCGATGAAATCTACCCCCCACTTGGTGAAGGGATCAACGGTAATGACTGGGTGAAGAGGAGTTGGATGCGAGCACATTTTATGAGTGAACACCTAGCAGGGGTGACACTTCTTAACTGCTTCAATGAAATATTTAAAGATGGTGGGCTGGAAGTAACCGGCTCGTAGGATTTTTTGGGTTGTCGCAAGCTCGGAAAGATGACCACCACAAGCCCCTTTGTGGCAATCATTTAGGATTGACTTGGCTTCCCCGTGAGTTAAGCAACGATGTAAGATATCATCTATTCCTCGGGGATATAAAGTGTCGTTGATGATGGTATAATTTTTGTCTTGGTATCTAAGTACATGTCACCGATCATCTCGTGAGAGATGTTGAGCGAACTTCAAGGTTTGAATATATAAAACAATGTCTCCATACCAGGGGTCGGATGATGAGACAAGGAAAATGTGTTCATCTGCAAATGAATTGACATGAATAACATCCTCGTCTAATTGTGGGAAATCAGATATTAACTCTACAAAAACTAGTGATTTCTTGGACTTGGCCGAAGCAAATTCGAGATCAAATTCTTGTAAGATGACAATCCATTTATTATATTTCCCGCCTATGATATGCCCAGTGAGGACGTATTGAAACAGATTGACATCGAAAACCACAGTAGTCTTGCAAAGCAATATATAGTGTCGTAAACATTGGACTACGTGAACGACAACCAAAACTAGTTTTTCAACGTGAGAGCAATTAAGCTCAAGACTGACTAAATTTTGATTGAGATAGTAGATGACGTGCTCATGGAGTTCATCATCCTCTTGATATAGAACCATACCAATCATTTCTTCAGACGCAGAAATATACAACAAGTAATCTCTACTGTAATATGGAGATTTCACAGAGGGGTCGATACTAAGGCTTTCTTTAAATTGTCGAAAGACTACTGGGCTCACTCATCCCAGATAAAAGGAGTGTCTTTCTTCAATAGGCGCATGAAACCCTTAGTGATATTGGCATAATTCACTATAAACCGATGCAGAAAGTTAGCTTTCCCCTGTAAACCTTGAAGTTGTCTAATCATGTGCAGGGGAGGAAATTGAAGTATTGCCTCAACCTTAAGAGGATCTACCATGATCCGGGTCTCGGAAAATAAGAATCCTAAGAGACGGCCAGACTTAATGCAAAAGATGCATTTTTTAGGGTTTAACCGGATTCTATAGTAACGAAATCTTTCAAAAACCTTTCGAAGGTGTGTAACATGATCCACTCTCTTGCGAAAGCGAGCAACAAGATCATCTAAGTAAGCTTTGACTATGTGCTTGATATTGTGAAAAACAAAATTCATGGCACATTGGATGGTCGCTCCGGCATTTTTCAGGCCGAAAGGCATTTTCCGGTATGCAAAAGTACCCCAAGGACATATAAATTTTGTCTTGTGTTGATCCTCAGGTTTGATATAGATTTGGTTATATCCTGAAAATCTGTCCATAAAGGAAAATATTTAGCTTCCCGCACACTCATCGAGAATATGGTCAATGAAAGGCGTGGGGAAGTTATCTTTAGGACAAGCCTTGTTCAGGTCGTGAAAGTCGATACACACATGGATGGTTCCTTTCTTTTTACTCACAGGAATGAGGTTGGATACCCATTCGGTTAAGGGAACCAGGTAGATGAAGCCAACATTAAGTAGCTTCTCCACCTCTGCCTTAATAGCAGGGGCCTTCCTAGGATTAACAGCTCTAAGATGTTGTCGAACAGGTTTAGCATCCGGATAAGTCCTAATCTCATGTTCAACAATATGAGGGTTGATCCTTGGCATCTCTTCATATGACCAAGTGAATACATATCGAAATTCTTTGAAGAGGGTGTAGATCAGAATCTCTTTCGACGAACAATCTGCACCTATATTTACATTCTCAATCTTGCCAGGGGTATGAGAGATATCGATCAAAATGGTAGGAGAAATACTCGCCATATTTCCTTCAACATAAATTCCATGCGTATCAAGTGGAACTATGGCGTGACCAACTATCTCATTTAAGGTAGATCGAAAATCATCTTGCTCGATTCTTTCAAGACTTGGGAGAAAATAAGATCGATGATGCATATCATCCCAAGTTCTCTTGGAAAAATAAATGGATTTGAGGATGGCTTCGTCCGAAGGAAAATTCTCATATAAGAAATCATGTGAACAAGATAACAAGGTGGCCCATATAGGCCTAAGAACGGGATCCTCCTCATCCATCTGCGAGGTAACAGGATCAAGATCAATGGAGGAGTCAAGAATGGCTTGATATGCAATCTCCACTATTGATAGTGGCATAGCCATGCTAGCATGTGAATGACCTTCACTCGACGAAGTCGAAGAAGGTAGGGTCCATGGATCACTAATATGGGAAGTTCGGAAATGAATGGACCTCCCTACTGAAGCAGGCCTACTAGACATGGCGTAAACGTGGTGAATTGGTGCCAAGAAGTCGAAAGTACCCATGAGGGAAGAATACATTCCAACACCGATATTCTCAGTTTTCGGCTGAGAATTGTTGATCACTGGGATCGACGGTCTAACAGATGCATTCGGACTAGAGTAAACAAAGGATAATTGGTCGACCGTCATGATCTCTCCTTGATGAGGAAAACAAAGTGTGCGGAAAATGGACGATACGACATCGACAATAACATAGGTCCAATTGAAACCTAGTAACAAGTTATAATCGAGAGGTGCATCAACTACCTCTACTTCCAAATCTACCATCTTACCACCTAACTGGACCAGAAAGGTGGTAAGAATACCATGAGGGTGGAAGGAATGACCGTCAAATGCAGTCAACATATTCGACGACTTGGAAAGGGTTGGAGAACCAATATATTTCCAACAGACTAGGGATATCATGCAAGTGGCAGCACCTTCATCAATGACTGCTTGTTTGATAGTGTACTTGGAATACTCCATGTGGATTTGGAAAGCCACATGGTAAGGTAAGAAAGGCTTCACATCCATGACATCAAAATTGATAACTTTCAAGCCACTAGGTTCTACAGCTCCCAAGGCAGAGAGTAAGGAATTCCTCTGTGATGGACATGTCTGGAGTACCTCCAAAGCCGACATCGCACAAGGGGTTTGGCCCGGATCCTAACCAATAGAGTAGTTTTGGGTGGCTCTAGCATTAGGGTTGTGGGTAGAGCACTTGCGTACTCCTTTCGAAATACGAGGCAGTGGCTCTGGTTTCTTGATCTGTAAGTTTGTCTCTGGGGAGGAAGTAGGAGCTTCTAGGATGATACTAGCTTTTGAAGAGCTATATCTCGAGATCGGGTAGCTATATCAACTTTCACATCGACCATATTGGTGCAAACACGATCACCATCTTGCGATGGTGGTTTTTGACTTCCACCGGACGCATTTCTGACATTCGAAGAGCTTGAGGCTGAGTGTTGATTGTGTGGGAATGGGTTCGTCAACATAGTGGTCGGTAGATTTAAAAGCCTCACAGCCTCCGCAAGTTTGGGGCATAAGTGTGTAAGGTGGTCATCAGTACAAAGTTTACAAGGAAACTTCACCTTACGTTTCTCCTTCTTTCCCTCTCCAACATTATCATTCTATTTCCCATTATTATCTTTTTCCTTGGGTTTATTATTATTCTTCCCACCCTTACAATTATTTCAAACTTTCCTTTTATTCCCATCTAGTTGCTGGTCACCATTTGGGTTCTTCGACGATTGCACAGAATGTACATCTGTCGATTGGGTGGGTTTGGAGGATCCAGACAAAGCTGGCCCTCCAGCAAACTTCGTTGTCGAGACTGTGGATTTTATATTGGTGGACCCTACAATGCCATTGGCATGAGGTCTGGTATTCTGTCTAGGATCGTGATTTGTCTGCGGTGCGTCTAGACGAAGGTGGTATAACATCCCAGACTGAGCATATATCAAATCGATTTGTTGGGCTCTAAAGATAGCTTCTTCCTCACTGAAGACCCTAGAAGTAGCAACGTCCTTTGAAATAGGAGTGTGAAAATACTTTAGGAACTATTCTAGAAGAAAGGTCAAGGGTATAGGAGTCTTAACCAACCACCTTCACCTACGCCATTCATGGATATGGTTCAAGATGTGAGTGTCGATACCCTGGCGTAAAGTTGACAAAAGTTCAAGGCCAACATCATAATGAATGGGCAGTTGAAATTGGTTGAGAAAGGCTAGCACCAACTAATGAAAAGACCCATATGCCCCCCTAGGTAGCTCAATGTACCATTGAGATGCGACTCCAATGAGAGTGTGCTAAAAAAATTGTAATCTAATAGAATCATGATTCAGAGAATTCAATGAGCACCAAAGGTGAAAAGTAGTGACGTGGTCACCAGGGTCCTCTTCATTCTTACCTTCAAAATTTGGAATGTCTGACGAAAATTTGGTAGGGACAAGGGGCCATGTGGGATCATGACTCACCGGTTCATTCATTAGTTTAGACAAATCTGGAAAATTAAGCATGGCCAAAAAGGGAATATGGGGTTGCGACACTTGGCCTCATCCTCCTGTGAAATATTGTGTGTTAGGAACTGCATTCCATATAGGATTCTAGTAAAGACCAAAACCTTGTTCGGAATTAAAAGACCCTCCTCCGGGCTGATTCGTAAAATATGGATTGGGCATCATTCCAGCAGGAATGTTCTAATAAGGGTTATGAAAATTGCCCCCAACTGGATTATATCCAAGATGAGGGTTATGAAGATTTCCCCCGACTGGATTGGATCCAAGTTGGGGAGTGCCCAATGTGTAGGACTGACCTCCTCCAGGTGGGAATCTAGAGGATTTAAGTGGATTCGTCATGCCAAAAGTATTGGCCAGAATCGACACCGAGGGGATAGGGATATAGGGTGGAGCTTATCCATTAGTTGGGTTGTTCCATCCAACTATAGAATGATTAGAACCGAGGTTAATAATAGGGACACTTCCCACATTAGGATTCACTTGGGGAATATGAGAACCACCAAACGAGAAAGGAGTGTAAGAAGGTGTAGTGCCCCCAAGTCCAAAGCTAGCGTTAGGGCTAGCAGATGGGATGGAAGTCGAAAACTATGAAGTGAAGTTAGAAATACCATAATAAAATGGGCTAGAAGCCATAGGGATGGTCTGAACATTGTAACTCAGTGAGTGACCGAAACCCCCAAAAGGGTTTGATGCAAGAGATGAAGCATTAACTACAGGCTGAGCCATAGTACCAGTATAAGCCTCCAACACTGCAACTGTAGTGGTTGTAGGTGTTGAAGGGGTTCCATTAATTATAGTGGGTATGGGAGTTGAAGAACTCCCGGTGTTCTGAAGACTAGACTCAGTACTCATCCTTATGGAACCACAATTCTGAAAAGTGGATGTGTGTGTACCACTCCTGATAACTCTATGCCTTTTAGAAGGCAAGAACTTGAAAACCGGTGGTAACTGTAACAACCGATGAGACCTGTGAAGAATCTGGTCTGACTCCACGATGACTTATGACTCTCCAATGAATAAAAATATATCCTAAGGCCAACTAGTAGTCAAAGAGCATACCAAAAATTCAAATGACCAATATGCATGCAAACGGGCTAAATTGGCTGAGTGGCCTCCCTCACTAAAGAAGGTATGTCTCGTCCATGAGGGACCTGAGACTCCCCACTAAAGTTTGGAGGTAACATAATCAATTATAAGGGCCCTCGTAGGATTAACAGTTAGTCAGTCAGATCGCCCCAAAGAGGTAATCCTCCATAAATGTTGTGTGTTGTCCGACCCCTATTTGACTCAGGATACAAGTAGAGTAGCCCTTGCAAGTAACCTATGAGATACCTAAGTCAATCAACTAATCAATCACTATATAACCAATGCACAGGCGAGCAATCGTAAGTCTGAATCACCGTATGGGCAGGGTAGCAAAGCCTGAAACCTTGAAAGCACCACCTCTCACAAAGGTATGGGTACTAGCAAGATCCCCAAATACGAATAAATCCATAGAAATATCTTTGACGCTAGGTGAGTATCCAGGGTTTATCCCTTCAACTAACTTCATGCGACCTCATGATTAACTCCAGTGTGAGCGGAGCCTCCTGATATTACCAATTATATAATGGAGTTCTCAACTCCCTGTCTTAGACACATATGTTGATTTAATTGCCTTGGAGAAGTTTACTCACAAGATCCTATTCCAAGGCACTAAATCCTAGGCTAGTTTGTGCACCCTAAAAATAAAATTGTGACTAATCAATTTTAGTTTAAAGCGTAAATTTTATTGGCCATGGTTACTCAAAAAGGTATGGAAGTGAAACTCATGATGTTATGACTCTGCAAGAAAATAAATACGGATATAATGCAAAGTCTATCTTTAACTTTTCAATGAATGATATGCTAATAAGAACAATGCAGTCTTCAATTTCAACTCTGCAATTTAGAAGTAAAATGCAATCTTTCACTAAATGTGCTAAGCTAATGATAAATATTCCAAGACGAAAAATGCCAACCAATGCAAAATGCCTATTTTTTTTGTATTTTCAATATACTAAAAAGAAAATGCATGGACTGGTGAGAAACCTGATATATAAATTCAACTATGTATAAAAGCAATAACTCGATAAGAATACCAAGATGCCACGCAAAAATTCCAGAGAACAGGGTCAAATAAAAAATGGAAAACAAAGAGAAAGGCTTTGCCCAAAAATTCAACTCCAAACAGGTTTCCTGTCATCCCAAATGATCTCAACAGACACTACAGAGACCTAAGAAGGATCAACAATATTCAAATCCTACCCATCAGTCACTAAACCAAGCAAACAAGCCAGGGGAAATGGTATACGCGACTTTTCAGGAGAACAGAGCCTATATACGCTTCTTGCAGTGAGACAACAAGAGTGTCTATGTGACTTTCAAGGAAAAAAGGGCGTATATTCTTTAAAACAAGGCCAGGCAAGGGAAAAAGGATGAAAACTCAGACCCAGAGTGAACAGGACATGTGAAGCAGTGATACGACAAGAAACACAAAGTAAAAAGAGCAATGTAAGAAGAAAAAGTAGTTCAACCCTTAGAAGGAATATCTATCCCCAATGGAGTCGTCATTTTTGTTACAAGGGAAAAACTCTCTATGGCCAAGGGTAAACCACAAAAGACAGGTATGACTGCAGAAATCAACTCGATTCCAACATATGCTATATAAACTAATGTGCAATAAAAGAAAGAGGCCTACGTCAATCCAACGTTTGATGATGTTCCACTGTTGAGCACTTTGACCCAAAGCTTTATACCTACAAGAAGTTCTCAACAAACAAGCAGAGCAAGTATATAGTGATAATATATAAGAGGTTAGCACATCATATAGCATAATCCATTAATAAACATTACAAACATGCCCATGGATAATAATCATATATTTGCAAGATATCAATAGGATGGGAAAGGAGTATTTCTATTAATAATTGATAAACAGAAGTGACAACGATACAAACTTCCATGTCGGCATGGTTCGAAACCAAGTTCCTTCCAACTGGGTCTCCACCACTTCAATCCTCCACCAAAGGCAAGCTCACAGGAAAGAGGCATTGAGGTCCTCTGAACAATAGGGAAAGAGCTTGGGGGCTGAACACTATGTTCAGACTTGAGGGACAGAGGGATGCAAACTCAATATGAAGTAATTTCTCCAGATTAACTTTTCTCTCAAAGTTGACTACTTTCTCCTCTTTTCCATAGCTCAAAATTGTGCTCTTATAGCCTTCAGAATGCAACTGAAGGGTTGAGTCAGAACGTTCCAGTATATGGAAGGCCAAGGATCAGAGATCTTTTGTTGTGACATGGAAACCCGACCTCATTTTGTATTTTCTGGCACAAATCCTTATGTACGTGGGATGTAGTGGAGTAGCCAACGTATACAGATCTTATATAGCAGATAGGGAGCATATATGTGGAAAAATGTATATTTTTAGCCCTGGATTCATAAAAAAGGGATGCTAAGTCTGCATAGGGAAATGGAAAAAGGCCCTATGTGCAAGATAGAAATTGTGAGGAAAATCTTTCTATAACAACATCCTTGGAGGATGTGAATCCCAAAAAACGCCTAAAACTTTTCGAACAACCGTGTGTTCAAAAAATACATTATTCTATATTTTAAAAAATAATAAATTGTATCGGTCTAACATTTTTTTTTTCAAATATCACATCAACTGCAACATAAGAAATGCATTTTCCTTATCCAAAGCAAGGGAAACAACATGAAGATTGACATTAGGTGGAAATATCTCTGGAATACATCACTACATTAAGGTCTCTTGTAAAGAATGAAATAAAATGATTACATGAAGGAGGTAGTAAAAGGTGATTTTCATAAACCAAATCATTACCTGAACACGTGAAACTTCTTGCAGAAGGTGGTAGTATAAAGTAATCCTCAGAAAGTCTCATTGACCCAAATGCAATCATATGCATATGAATAGTAAAAAAAAATGTTCAGTAGAGATATAAATTTGATTGTATGTGGAGTCTGTAACTACATTCAGAGGACAATGAACAAAATTTGATAAAGAATATGGCTTTCTGTCAAGTCTATTACCACACCCAGAAGTAGCTCAACAAACTCTGAAATAGAAACTTCTGTAATTTTAGGATGTCATTTTAACCACCCATACAGTTTCTCATACTCACGATGTTCCAAATTTATAATTTCCTTATGAGTATATTCACGGATGGAGTAATATTTTGCGTCATTTCCGAATATTACAAACCATTTTTCAAGCCACAGTAAGTGCGACTCCTCTAATAGAAAACAAATTCTTGTGTGCTCTGTAGAAATTGATACACTTTCCAAATCTATGTTGTTGGAAGAAACTATATACTTCAGCGAAGGATCATTTTGCAAGTGACCTAAAAATTCCTTCCAACTCTGATGCAGGAGCATTGTCATCCGCAAGTGAGCGCAAGCAGCGCTAACGCATTTTGGCACATGTTCAAAAGTGTTTAAATCATTTTGAAGAGGGATGCGCCAAACTTAAATGAAGTAGTTAAGAAAGGGCGTACTTGTGATTGTAATCAGACCTTGAGCGTCCCGCTCTCGTCTGAAGGATTAAGAGGCATTTATGATAGTAAATGTAAGTAGGTAGAATTAAATTCTAGATTAGACAGTTTTAGGAGCAGAGGGAAAACCGAATATAGACACCCTTATATTGTATCATTGTAACATTATCAATTGAAGAGAGCATAGGAGAGCATAGAGGAGAAGAAGCAAAGAGTTGTGTAGAAACACTCATGTACAGAAGTCCGGAATTAATACATGAAGCTTTGATTCAGACTTATGGTGTTGTGATATTCTCTATGTATGCATGTTAAATATTATGCTTAGTGTTGTTTTACTCTTTTTTTCATGAATTTGCTATTTATGCTATGTATGTATGATTTCTCATTGAATTTATGAAATCTGAAGAGAGGAAGAGTAAGGAATGAGTTTCAATTGTTTCTCTGTCTGAGCAAGAGTTTTTCTTGCAAGGAGTGCAACAAAATTGTCCACAAGGTGTGCGTTGACAGGAGTCAAAGTTTGTCTCTGAGAGCTCAGGAGGGATAACATTGTTCTCATTCTCGCAAAAGTGCAAGTTAAGCATAGGAGCTATGTAAGGTGTGTGCAGGCCGAGTAGATTCTCAAAGTTTACAACCTGAGGAAATTGTTGAAAGACTGTTGCTGCAAGGAGTGCACAGAGTCGAAGAGGTTCAAATACTAGAGCGTATTTGAAGAAGTGCCGCAAGGAGTGCACACAGGAGTTATCCCTAGAGTACTTGAGGATTTCAAGAAATCTTAGGAGGGAGAGAGTCTTCGAAGTTGTCGAAGAAAAGCTCAAGAGGGCTCGTGCCTTGAAGTGTTGGAAGGAGGCATAGCAAAGTTGTTTTGTGGGTGGGCAAGTTCCGTGAAGGAATACCTCGTTCATTTCGCAGGAGTTGACAAGGAGGTATTAGATGGTCGGAATTCTCTGAGGGGAATTTGCGAAGTCCCGAGAATCGTTATATCTTGCAGAGGAGGAGGGAAGTTACAACAAGTATTCTTCAAGTGCAAGCTCAGGAGAAATCGGACCGTAGGATCCAATTCGACAAGGGCAAGGGCCGTTGGATCACTCGTGAATTCTCACTTCGAGGTACGCGAGTTGAAAGACCGAAAAACTTGCATCAATATTCATGAAATCACGGAGTGCGAAGTCCTGATAGAGTGAGAGGATCAGGACCGTCCATCTAAAGAGGAAAGGTGGCAGAAATCACGGGGTTGGCAAAGTGTCGAAGAAGTATGAGTTTGGGATTTCGTGAACTTGGAGGTTCACAAGGTGGGAGCCCAAGGATTGGGTGCTCCAATTCGTGAGTGGAGAAGTCATCAGGAGCGGAGACAGTCGTTGGATACAGAGAATGGGAGGACCGTTGGATCAAGAACCCCATTGTGTATCATGTTTCGGAGGTTCGGAGGTTGAGAGGACCTCATCTCGTCTGCAAAAGTCATGAAGTGTCAAGGGCCGAGGCACGAGTGTGAATACGTGGTAGAACCACAAGGTGGTCCCGTGTGATAGATAGGTGGACATGCGTCGTCTAGTGGAAGGAGTCAACACTCCGTTGACTTCTCGCATCTCAGGAATTCATGAGATAAGAGCACGAGAGCTCAACATCGAAACTCACGAAGGGGCGAGTAGCGAGAGGTGATAGCATTAAGCCTAGCCGGTGGTCACGCGTGGAGGCCGCTGATAGAAAGGAGCTATACCCATTTCATGATCTCAGGTATCACGGGATTGGAAGGAAGGAGTAGAGAGATTCGACCCACGAACTCGCGATATTGCAAGTTGCGACAAGCACCTTCAGAATTGGGCCTTAGTCATAGCGTTGTGGTCGCTTGGAAAAGGTGGAGCTCGCGCCTAGTGCTACTCGCACAGGGGAGCTTCTGAAAGGACCTGTGGATCGATTGAATTGAGATTCCAGCAAGGAATCGAAAGAGCAGAACCCACTCAAAGGAAACAAAGAACGATCCTATGAGCGGACTTCGGCCCGAGGGTTGGGGGTCTGCGTCAATGTGGTATCAGAGCACATAAAGATTTCTTTGCTTTCTATAGCAGGGAAAAGGAAGATTTACCATGCTACCGAGAAGAAGAGACAGGAAAACACCCGATCCACCAGAGGAGAGGGAAATACCAGAAGAAAGGGGTAGGCAGGTGCCAAATCCAGCCATGGAAAGAGAGATGCATGACATACGTGCCAGACTCATGGACGTGGAAATAAGACAGAGGCGCCCAACTGGTGTTGGAGATGTCAGTGAATCTGAAAGTGAAGATGAAGTTGGACATGAAGGAGAAGAAGTTACAGCAGAAGATGCAGCAAATGAATGTCTGATTAGGGTTGTTGCAAGAATGAGTGCTAGGGCGAAAATGGACATTCCAGTATATGAAGGAAACCTGGATGTTGAAGAAATTCTAAACTGGATTAGAGCTTTGGACACATATTTTGACTATGAAGATGTCGAGGAAGACAAAAAGGTCAAACAAGCTGTCACAAGATTGAAAGGACATGTAGCATTGTGGTGGGATGAACTACAAGATGACAGACGCTACAAAGGCAAGTAGAAGATCAAGAGTTGGGATAGAATGATCGCGAAGATGAAAGAAAAATTCATACCCAGGGATTATCAAATCACTCTATTTCGGAGAATGCAGAATTTGAGACAGAAGATGATGTCAGTGAAGGAATACACTGAAGAATTTTACAGGTTGAACATCAGGGAAGGTCATCGTGAAAGTGATGATGAGAAGGTTTCCAGGTATATGAATGGCCTGAGATATGATATTCAGGATGAGATGAGCATGATGATAATTTGGAACGTAGAAGATGCTTACCATATGGCTCTGAAAGATGAAGAGAAGTTGAGATGAAAGTAAGGTCAAAGAGGCCGAGGCAGAAGTCAGCCTAGAGGCAAAACAATTGTCCAAGATAGGAATCATAAAGCGAAGGAAGAGTGGAAGAAACCATAGACTCAAACTGAGAGAAGTGGAAGCTCACAGAGAGGGCAGTATACTAAACAGAGAGGACAATATGCTGATAACAACACTTTTCCTCACACTAGAGGAAGATGAAGGGGTAGAGCTGGAGTAATAAAATGCTTCACATGCGGAAAGAATGGACACAAATCTTATGAATGTCTAGATAAGAAGAAAGAAGGTGGTGAGACTCACATTGCCGAAGCACAAAGGAAAAATGTTGAGGAAGAGGATGCGGAAGGCGGAAGATCACTGGTGATGAGGAAAGTTCTCTTAACGCTAGAAAAGGAGGTGGAAAATCCAGTGCAAAGGAACAGTCTCTTTCGGACTGCTTGCAAGACCAAGGACAGGGTATGCAGAGTCATCGTGGGCAGTGGTAGCATAGACAATCTCGTTTCTATAGAGATGGTAGAAAAGATGGAGTTGGAGACTATTGAACATCCAAGCCCATACAGAGTTTCATGGTTACAAAAAGGACATTAGGTAAATGTCACTAAACAATGTTTAGTTGAGTTTAAAATAGGAGGGTATAAAGATGAAATACTTTGTGATGTTATTACCATGTATGTTTGTCATCTATTGTTGGGTAGACCGTGGCAATATGATAGGAATGTGGTTCATGATGGGAGAAAGAACACATACACCCTAGAGAAGAATGGAGAACTCACATGTTGTTGCTGATTAAGGAAAAAGAGGTGAAACTTGAAGTAAGCAACATTGTACTTCTCATGAGTGTGAAGGAACTTCTTACAGAGGTTAAGAAGGAGGAACTACAATTCATTGTGGTCAGGAAGCCTAAAATTGTTTTAACCAGTACAAGGGTAGATGATTTACCAGAAGAGGTTCATAAGCTACCGGAGGAATTTGTTGATATAGTAGTGGAGGAACTACCTCGTTCGTTGCCACCTATTAGAAGTATAAGTCACCACATTGATCTTATACCTGGAGCTAGTTTACCAAAGCATCATACAAATTAACACCGTAGGAGAATGAAGAGGTCAAAAGACAGGTCCAAGATTTAATGGACAAAGGGTTGATTAGAGAAATCTTGAGTCCATGTGTTGCTTCGACAGTGCTCAGTCCAAAGAAAGATGGAGGTTGGAGGATGTGTACAGACTCAAGGGAAATTAACAAGATTACCATCAGATATAGATTCCCATTGCCAAGAATGGATGATTTGATGGATTGCTTGAGTGGAGCGAATTTTTTTTCGAAGATTGATTTGAAAAGTGGATATCATCAGATTCGTATGAGAGAAGGCGATGAATGGAAGACAACATTCAAGACCAATGAAGGGTTGTATGAATGGCTTGTTATGTCATTTGACCTAACAAACATGCCAAGTACCTTTATGAGATTGATGAATGAATTCCTGAAGGATTTCATCGGAAAATTTGTCATTGTGTATCTTGATAACATACTGATTTTCAGTAAAACAGAGGCAGAGAATCTGAAACATTTGGCTACAGTGATGCGGAGGCTACAACAAGAGAAGCTGCTGATAAATATGAAGAAATCCTCATTCATGAAGACATAGCTCATTTATTTGGGGTTTGTTATTTTTGTATATAAGTTGAGGATGGATCCAGATAAAGTGCAGGTGATTAAGAATTGGCCATCGCCAAAGAATATCTTTGAAGTTCGAAGTTTTCATGGATTGGCTAGTTTCTACAAGAAGTCCATTAGGAATTTCAGTGGAATTAGTGCACCAATGATGGACACAGTGAAGAAAAGACATAAATCTTTTCACTGGACAAAAGAGGCTAAGAAAATCTTCAATTTGTTGAAAAGGAAAATCACGGAACAACCACTTTTGGTGTTGCCGGATTTCAAAAAGACATTTCAAGTAAAATGTGATGCAAGCGGATTTGCAATAGGGGCAGTCTTGAGTCAAGAAGACAAACCAATAACATACTTCAATGAGAAGCTGAACGAAACCAAAATGAAGTACTCCACATATGACAAAGAGTTTTATAAGAATATACAGGCACTGAAGAAATGGAGACACTATTTGATTCCTAAGGAGTTTGTCTTATATAGTGACAATCATGCTTTGCAATTTGTGACTCAACAGGAGAAGTTGAATCAGCGACATGTTAAATGGGTTGAATACATGCAGAATTTTACTTTTGTAATTAAACATATTTCTGGAATTGCTAACAAAGTTGTTGATGCTTTGAGCAAGAAGTGTTTTCTTATGTAGGAGTTCAAAGTCAAAATGTTGGGTTTTGATGATCTCAGGAACATGTACATAGATGATCCAGACTTCAAAGAAGCGTATGGAGCAGCCGAGAATCCAATTCTTAGGGACATAAGTCAATGGACAGAATACATGATCCAAGAAGGATTACTGTTCAAGGGTAATCAACTTTGTATTCCAAAATGCTCCATGAGGGAGAATTTGCTGAAGGAGAAACATAATGGAGGATTGGCCAGACATTTTGGTCATGACAAGACGTTCTCAAAGTTAAATGAGTCATATTTTTGGCTAGGAATGAGAGCAGGCGTCAAAAGATTCGTGGATAGATGTAGAATTTGTCAGCATTCAAAAGGAAAGAGGAAGAATGTAGGCTTATATCAACCGCTACCCATACCTGACAGGCCGTGGGATGCAGTAAGCATGGACTTCATATTGGGGTTGCCAAAAACACAAAGAGGGTTCAACTCAATCTTTGTGGTGGTGGATAGATTTTCTAAGATGACACACTTCATACCGTGTTAGAAAACCAGTGACGCAACTCACATTGCGAATCTGTTTTTCAAAGAAGTCATTCGACTTCACGGCTTACCAAGGAGCATAGTTTTGGATCGAGACACCAAGTTCGTGGGACACTTCTAGAGGACCTTATGGAAAAATATGGGAACAAACTTGTCGTTCAGTTCATCTTATCATCCTCAGACAGATGGCAGACATAAGTTATGAACAGAAGTTTGGGAGACTTGCTGAGGAGTTTGGTGACAGAACATCACAGTCAGTGGGATAATATTTTACCACAGGCGGAATTTGCATATAATGATTCAATCAATAGAAGCACGGGGCAGATTCCATTTCAAATTGTTTATGGCATGCAGCCAAGAGGAGTTTCTGAATTAAGGGATTCAGAACAAACTGTGACTAGGAGTGCTAGTGCAGAGGATTTCGCAGAAGTAATGAAGGAGCTTCATAGCCAAGTTAAGGAGTGATTGAAAAACTCGAGCCAAGAGTATAAGAGAAGAGCAGACCAACAAAGGAGAGAACTTCAGTTCGAATTTGGTGATTTGATCCTTTCACACTTGAGAAAGGAAAGGTTCCCAAGGGGAACATACAATAAATTGAAAATGAAGAAAATTGGACCATGCAGGATCATAAGGAAATTTGGGACAAATGATTATGAGATTGAATTACCCAAGGGGATCAGAATTTCATCGATATTCAACATCTCAGATTTGTACCCATATAAAGCTGAAGAGGTAGGAGCAGAAAATGAACAACCAAAAGTTTAATGGACAAAACAGATGCCAGTTGCAGAGAAACCACAGATGGAAAGCATACTGGACAAAAGAGTTAGTAAGAGGACCAGGCGAAAGGAATATTTTGAATACTTGGTCAAGTGGAAGGGACATCCAGTTGAAGACGTCGGTTGGGAAAATGAAGACGAAATCCAAAATCATGGATAGACCGTGCAAGAGCTCATGGATAGGAGCCCATGAAAATTTTCAAGCGAGGGAGTATGATGCAGGAGCATCGTCAACCGCAAGTGAGCGCAAGCAGTGCCAATGCATTTTGGCATATGTTCAAAAGTGTTTAAATAGTTTTGAAGAGGGATGCACCAAACTTAAATGAAGTAGTTAAGAAAGGGTGTACTTGTGATTGTAATCAGACCTTGAGTGTCTCACTCTCGTCTGAAGGATTAAGAGGCATTTATGATAGTAAATGTAAGTAGGTAGAATTAAATTCTAGATTAGACAGTTTTAGGAGTGGAGGGAAAACTGAATATAGACACCCTCATATTGTATCATTGTAACATTATCAATTGAAGAGAGCATAGGAGAGCATAGAGGAGAAGAAGCAGAGAGTTGTGTAGAAACACTCATGTACAGAAGTCCAGAATTAATACATGAAGCTTTGATTCAGACTTATGGTGTTGTGATATTCTCTGTGTATGCATGTTGAATATTATGCTTAGTGTTGTTTTACTCTTTCTGTCATGCATTTTCTGTTTATGCTATGTATGTATGATTTCTTGTTGAATTTCTGAAATCTGAAGAGAGGAAGAGTAAGGAATGAGTTTCAATTGTTTCTCTGTCTGAGAAAGAGTTTTTCCTGCAAGGAGTGCAACGAAATTGTCCGCAAGGTGTGCATTGACAGAAGTCAGAGCTTGTCTCTGAGAGCTCAGGAGGGATAACATTGTTCTCATTCTCGCAAAAGTGCAAGTTAAGCACAAGAGACATGCAAGGTGTGTGTAGGCCGAGTAGAGTCTCAGAGTTTACAACCTGAGGAAATTGTTGAAAGACTGTTGTTGCTAGGAGTGCACAGAGTTGAAGAGGTTCAAATACTAGAGCGTATTTGAAGAAGTGTCGCAAGGAGTGCACGCAGGAGTTATCCCCATAGTACTTTAGGATTTCAAGCAGGCTCAGGAGGGATAGAGTCTTCGAAGTTGTCGAATAAAAGCTCAAGAGGGCTCATGCCTTGAAGTGTTGGAAGGAGGCATAGAAAAGTTGTTTTGCGGGTGGACAAGTTCCATGAAGGAATACCTCGTTCATTTCACAAGAGTTGACAAGGAGGTATTGGACGGTCGAAATTATCCGAGGGGAATTCACGAAGTCCCGAGAGCCATTAGATCTTGCAGAGGAGCAGGGAAGTTACAACAAGTATTCTTCAACTGCAAGCTCAGGAGAGATTGGACCATAGGATCCAAGTCGACAAGGGCCGTTGGATCACTAGTGAATTCTCACTTTGGCATTCATGAGTTGAAAGACTGAAAACCTTGCATCAAGATTCATGAAATCGCGAAGTGCGAAGTTTCGACAGAGCGAGAGGATCAGGACCGTCCATCTGAGGAGGACAGGTGGCAGAAATCGCGGGGTCAGTGAAGTGCCGAAGAAGTCTAAGTTCGGGATTTCATGAACTTAGAGGTTCGCAAGGTGGGAGCCCAAGGATTGGGTGCTCCAAGTCGCAAGTGGTGAAGTCGCGAGGAGCGGAGATAGTCGTTGGATCCAGAGAACGGGAGGACCGTTGGATCAAGAACCCCATCATGTATCATGTTTCATAGGTTCAGAGGTTGAGAGGACCTCGTCTTGACTGCAAAAGTCACGAAGTCCCAAGGGCCGAGGCACGAGTGTGAATACATGGCAGAACCACAAGGTGGGCCCATGTGATTAGGTGGACACGCATCGTCTAGTGGAAGGAGTCAACACTCCATTGACTTCTCGCATCTGGGGAATTCGTGAGATAAGAGCATGAGAGCTCAAAATCAAAACTCACGAAGGGGCAAGTAGCGAGAGGTGCTAGCATTAAGCCTAGCCAGTGGTCACACGCGGAGGGCGCTGATAGAAAGGAGCTATACCCATTTCATGATCTCGGGTATCACGGGATTGGAAGGAAGGAGTCGAGAGCTTCGACCCGCGAACTCGCGAGATTGCAAGTTGTGACAAGTGCCTTCGGAATTGGGCCTTGGTCATAGCGCTGTGTTCGCTTGGAAAAGGTGGAGCTCTCGCCAAGTGTTTTTCACACAGGGGAGCTTACGAAATGACCTGTGCATCGATTGAATTGAGATTCCAGTAAGGAATCAAAAGAGAAGAACTGGCTCAAAGGAAACAAAGAACGATCCTGTGAGTAGAATTTAGGCTGAGGGTTGAGGGTCTGCGTCAAAATCCCAGTAAGAAAACAAAGAAGATCAACAAAAAAAACTCCAGGTAGGCCTTTCAACCAACCAAAGCATTGAATACAGGGAGAACACCAATTAAAAGATACTTTGTTTTCCCTGTCTGAGTTTCTATTGGTTAACAAAGTTTTTTTTCCGCTTAAAGCCGACATCACATAAAACCATTCTCTCATCTTTCAATCGGGCCTAAATGGATCTCTAAGTTGTCTTACATGTCCATGACCAGGAACATTACAACGAAGGTACCTTAAAGTCCAACTCTTTGATGATAGAGATAAATGGGAATAAGTATTTAAAATCAACGTTGGAGGATGACAATATAGTCTTTCGTAGATTTTGTTTTAATTTTTCTTAATGGCAGATGCCCTCGATATTTCCTCTTATTAATGCCAATCTTTTCAAATATGTGCGCTGAATAGTCACTAATAGCACGTATTAACATTCCCATATCCAAGCAGATTCTCAAATATGGCAACCTGTAACATATGCACAGTATTTAAGAGGGACATGATGTCAAGACCTTTGTGGATGAAACGTTTGTGGATGGCAGCATGGTAGTACAATATTGCACGTTTACTATGATGATGCCTTTAAAAAACTAAAATATCCAACACCTTTTGCAAATTCAAAATGCACGGATTTTTTTTTTATCATATCCCATAATATTCACATGTTTATGCATTTCAATGGGAGATGTCCTCGAGCTTCCTGCTTATTAAAGCTAATATTTTCGAACCTATCTGGTCGTTTGTCACTTTTAAAAGCATAATTAATGTGCATTCAGAAGGGAGAAAGGTGGCGGGGATGGAGGGGAGCAAAAAAATGTTTTTAAACTTGTCTAAACCCGGGAACGCGTGAACCCGCGAAACTTTGAAGACTCGACTAAGTATGGAAAGGAAATTCTGATAGACAGAGTCATCATAGGTAGAGGCAAGGTTGCGAGTTTGAGGATTCTGGGGTCGAATTATAGAGAACAAAAGTTTTGGGTGCAAGATGTATACCCTGAACACGGGTTACCAGAGTTTGATAACACCTATCCACGAACCCGCATTCATAAAATTGGCTAAGTATGCAAACGAATGACGATCGATCGGACTCGTGATGTGAAGACATAGATGGAGACGACGTATCGTCAGTTCGCCACACCAAAAACCCGTGAGCACAAAAATGTGAAAAATTATAGAACCAGAAACACATAATAGAGGGTAAGAACAAAAGGGAAAAACGGGCAAGTTTAGAAGAAATTGGATAAATATGCAAGCGAATGGCGATCGACCAAACTCGTGATGTGAAGATATAGATGGAGATGATGATTTGTGAATTGGCCACCTCGGGAACCCATGACCACAAAAACCTGGCAAAGTATAGAACCAGAAATGCATAATAGAGGGGAAGAACAAAAGCAAAAAATGGGAAAGTTTACAAGAGGAAAAATAAAGGGAGAGAAGAAATTTAGCGCTCACACAACAACACTTAATATCATAACTATGAAGCCATAGAAAGACATTAACCATGGGAAAAACATCATCAACTATGAAACATAGTTCGAGCCCGAAAAACTCTGGTTCAAGCCACAAGAGATGTAATTTACATCCACTGCAAAGTTTTTCATATTATTTTAACTTAATAGTAGTTTCTGGGGAGCCAACTGTAACACCATGTAACAACAGATCCAACTGCAAATGCAGTACCTCAACATTGCAAAGTTTAAGCAAATAAGAGAAAGAAACAAATAACAACCCAGTTAAGAAGCACCAAAAGGCCCAACTGCAGCCACAAGACCTGAACCCTACAAAGTTGAATCAAACAACAATAAACAACATCCAATGAACCAAGAAGCAAGCACCAACTAGCCGACCAGGAATGCCGGTGAAGAACAATATTGGCCAAATTCACTGCACACAAGATTGTATCAAAAAATTCGGAGGAAAATGTATTGTAACACATCTGTTAACCAAATATTTCAGGCTGTGAGACCTATCAGGTAAAATTCAAAGCTGGCAGGACCATCTAAAGGCCTGCCACTATGCAAGCAATTAAGAAAGGTGCAGTTTTCACGGTTGGTATTTTTCAATATTGGGAGTGATCAAAATCCTCGTGTAGTCCATCTTTGTATGTGATTACTACGACCAGAGAAGCATGATTGTAATGTAGTCTTCTCATTCCCGGTCGTCAATGTTCAACTCAAAACCTACCTCCATCACAGCCATAGTGACACATAGAAAAGGGAATCGTATTTTCTCCTCACATACAAAGATGTTTTGCAACAGGATTTTGACTCAGGCATCCCTAGCACTGAAATTTCCCACCTCTAGATAGCAAGTGAAGCTAATCACGACACCCAAACCCGCTCGTCAATGGGAAACGACAGAAGGCCAATGTTCGACACAGAACCTACCTCCATCACAACCACAATGATGCATAGGAAAACACATACAAAGACGTTCTGCAAGAGGATTTAGACTTAGGCATCCCCAACAGTCAAGATTCCCACCTGCAAACTGCAGATACAAAGAGAAGCTAATCACGACACCCAATTGCACACAAGATTGTATCAAAAAATTTGGAGGAAAATGTATTGTAACACATATGTTAACCAAATATTTCAGGCTATGAGACCTGTCAGATAAAATTCAAAGCTGGCAGGATTGTCTAAAGGCCTGCCACTATGCAACCAATTAAGAAAGGCGTGGTTTTCATAGTTGGTATTTTTCAATACTGGGAGCGATCAAAATCCTCGTGTAGTCCATCTTTGTATGTGATTACTACGACCAGAGAATCAAGACTGTAATTTTGTCTTCCTCTCATTCTTGGTCGCCAATGTTCAACACAAAACCTACCTCCATCATAGCCACAATGACGCATACGAAAAGGGAATCTTATTTTCTCCTCACATACAAAGATGTTCTACAATAGGATTTTGAATCAGGCATCCCCAGCAGTCAAATTTCCCACCTACAGATAGCAAGTGAAGCTAATCACGACACCCAAACCCGCCCGTCGATGGGCAACGACAGAAGGCCAATGTTCGACACAGAAACTACTACCATCATAGCCACAATGACGTATAGGAAAACACATACAAAAATGTTTTGCAAGAGGATTTCGACTCAAGCATCCTTAGTAGTCAAATTTCCCACCTGGAAACTACAGATAACAAGTGAAGCTAATCACAACACCCAATTTTAAACTAGTGAAGCTAACAACAACAGGAAAATAAGAAATCAGTGAACATGCAAGAAGAAAGCATGAACCGGTGAACGAACAATGTTGTTGAACAACAATATTGCCCACATTGACTGCAAAGTACATTACATATATAAAAAATAACTAGAAGAAAATGTATTGTAACAGGCCTATTAAGTAAACATTTAAGGCTGTGAAGTCTGTTAGGTAAACATTTAAGTCTGTCAAAACTGCTATGTAAACATTTAAGAAAGAATGCAATGTGTAACATTTATTATATTATTTTATAACAATAATAAAAAAAAATTAGTAACAATAGTTCGAACAATAGAGCCTATGTAAAAAAAAAAAAAATTATTCAAAGGACAAACTAATATGAAGTCAACTTATAAAAAACTAACTATCTATCTTCAAAACTTTGGATATCCAAACATTTCAAGAAAAAACTAAAAACTCAGAAAGACCATATATTATAATTTTTTTTTGGATATGATAATATATAAAACATTGGGAATAACGAAGCCGACAATAAGATCTCCAATCTGTTATCCAATCATATCATGACATATATGGTATTTTTAATTATATAAAAATCAATGTTTTTAGTTCCATAGTTCCAACAATAGATATTATGCAAATATTTGTAGTCAAAGGACAAACTAATATGAAGTCAATGAATTATCGATAGTTATATTCCCTCTACGCCTTCGGCAGGGACTAATAAATGTACCACATGTTAATAAATTAAATTGAAAAAAAATAAAATCCATTGCTCTACCTAAAGACATGACCACTTCAACCATTCCCAATTTTGCATTGAAAATAATACAGTTGAGATAGGTGTGTTGAAAGTGTAATGTTAATAAATTAAATTAAAAATAAATAAGTCCATTACACCTTTAGTTAAAGACAATTGAGATAGATGTGTTGAAAGTGTAATGTTAATAAATTAAATTAAAAATGAATAAAATCCATTACATCTTTAGCTAAAGACATGTTAAGTTTAACAATTACTAATTTTGTATTGAGATTAACAAGATGCAATTATATCTGATTAAATATAAAAAAAATTAAAATTCATAAAAATGAAAACCAGAAATAGTTAACTATAATAAACATAAACTAAAAAAATACATCATTATATATATGATACAGTTTGAGTGGGCATAATGGTTAAGAACATGTGTTTCCTCCTAAGAAGTCGCAAGTTCAAATTCAAAGGAGAGTAAGGTATGCACTCAAATTGTTGAACGGAGGGGGTCCTTGGTCCATTCACCAATTTGATATCTAGCTTAGTAGTGACTTTAAAATTAAATAATAATAATAATAACCTTATTATTATTATTATTGTTATTGTTATCCATCTTATTTATGGATCTTATAAACAATGGATTATATATATATTATGAGATCCATATTTAAGATGGATGGGCATCCTTGTTCCACAAATAAAGGGTTTCATGTGACATTAAATTAGATTATTATTATTATCAATAACATGTATATTTAGACAAATGTTTTTCTTTTGTATTGAAAGTACATTGCCAATTGAGTTTAGTAAAGTGGTTGTGGGTTGAAGTGTTATTCTTCACATAAATTTTTTATTTTTAATAGTAACATATTGAGATCTCTATCAACATATAGTTGTAATGGTTTTGAACTCCATTGTTGACTGCATTATGACCTAAATAATGGTTTGTCCTGGGTATCATCTTCAAAATGAGGAGAAGTACCTATTTGAATCCATTACCTTTGTACGATTTCATTAGAGGTGAAAACCAATCCATGAAAGTATTATAGAATTTCAATAGAAAATATTATTGTAGTTTATATGAGAGAAAACATATGGGGGCATGATAAACAAAACAAAATGCCCATTAAACAATATTCAAGGTAAAACCATTACAATTTTAGAAAACATATACTTAATTGTCAAAGATGATAATAATTTAAAGGAAAATAATCACTAAGTATCAAATTAATGCAAAGACACTAAGTATCAAATTAGTGCAGGTACACTAGTGAACATATGGATCTACTCGAAGGCATGGCTACTCAATTTGAATGTGTAAAATCTAAAATAAAAATAGAGGATATGTAAACTCTAAGGTTCAATTCACTTCATGCATTCAGTGGAGATTTTAAAGCTTGATCCACTTCATGCATTGAGTTTAACATGGAGATTTTAGATTCAAGGTGGGTGAAAGGATCTCTTTTTAGATAAACCTAACATAATGATAAATAGACGCACATGCACATGTGAAAAAACAGAGATCCAAGTAGATATAAATAGGGATTATTATTTAATAATGTAACAAAATTATATAAATAAATTATAATTAAAAAATTGTATATTTATATAAATTAATGTAAATTTAAATTATTAGACACTAAATTTTGTTTATATACATAGTATATAAAAATGATATTAGCAATTTATGATAACAAATAAAATTGTAGTGAACCAAGATGGTTCACTAGGTGAATATCTAATGTAGGTAGGACAACATGTTATAATCCATAAAGGATAATATATTAAATAATATTGTATATGAATATGAGAAGATATACAAGAAGAATGAGGGCCTTATATACCCACACAGGAGTGTCCTTCCATGAAGAGACGTGACCTTTCATTGGGAAGGTGTCTCTTCATTAATTATTCATTAACTATTATATTGTATTTATATTTATTATTATATATTGTGTTCATAACATTGCTTTCCCCTTAAAAATGTTTTGTCCTCAAAGCATACTTATGGAAGACTTATCTCTTGCTCTAGCTTGTAATATTGTCTCCTCGTTCTTTATACCTGGATTAGTGATCATTGAGGACTTGAAACGATAAGATCTTCTAAGCGCTAAATAGAGACGTCGAATTGTAAGGGAGTCTGCCCACCTTAAATAGATCTTCTGCACAACGGGGATTTTATGGGGTTCTTGTAGACAATTTGATGTATTTTGACTCCCTTGATAACTTTTACCTTGACCATCATTTGTAATGGAGGTAATAATTTTTTACATATTTGTCATTTGTTTATGTGGATACATTGATTTGTTGAAGTATCGATTTTTGTGATTAGGATGTCTATAAGGCATCCTTGCAACCTGATCTTTACTTCGTGTACTTGTAGCTTCTTCTTGATTAACACTTGGAATTGAGTCTTCTTCATAGCCCTAGCTTGTTTCTACTTCGACACGTGAAGACCTATTTACATCAACTGAATCCTTTTGAGTTGTAAGGTTGACTGGGTCTGTATTAATTGCTTTATCCGCCATCAAGTTTTTTCCATTTGAAGAATTATGTAGTTCCATAGGTTCAATCATTGTCTCTTTATCTACTAATGATTCCTTATTGATAAGTTGTTCTAACTCGTCCTCTACCATCTTCTTATAACTCTTTATTTTGTTAATCTGGGTGAGTAAACTTTGATTATGGATTTTTAGGCGAGAAATTTTTGCATCTCTGTCTATGACTATTTTTTCACACTCATTTTGGATCTCAAGTATTGACTGTTGTTTGTCTGACAATAGTATTTTGGAGATATGATAAAGATCTTTTGACATAGATATTGAATCTGACTTCATTGAGATGTCATGTAATTTTATTTTTTTCTTCTTGTAGGAAAACATTAATTTTTTTTTCTCAAGGTTTAATATTAAGCTACCCAACGTCTCTAACCAAGTCGAGTTGAGGATTATATCAACCTCTTTTTCATATATATTTGTAACCTTGAAATTCGATATGAGTTTATAATCTTCGAGTGTCAACGGTAAGTCCTCGATGCCATATTTATTGCAAAAAAAATATTTTGTTTCAATTACATTTGTCTTTGGAATTATTAATTGATTCGCCAAATACATACTTATGCGATTTTTCTTCTTATCTGGGAAAATGTGAATGCTAACTTCTTTTTCTTGAATATTTCCTCTAAATGTTAATAATCTGATGCATTTAGTTAGATGATTTTTACCAGAAAATACTCCTTCCTTAAAATCCATTTAGTTTTAATAAATATACTCATTTAATAAGAACATATAATATATGTAAAAAGAGTTACCTAAATAAAGATTTGTTTTATCTTTATCTTTTCAATTTTTCTCAAGTGTATTTTAATTTTCTATACTTTTATGTATATAAATTTATCTTAAAAAGTAATATCTCTTTTAAAAATAATAAAACTTAAGCTTCTTGGTTTTAATAAATATATTTCTTCTTTAATAAAAGCATATATTAAAAGCATATAATATATGTAAAAAAAAGATTTGTTTTACCTTTATCTTTATCTTTTCAATTTTTCTGAAGTGTATTTTAATCTCCTATACTTTTGTGTATATAAACTTATCAAAAGTATATAAACAAAGATGCTTTAACACTTTATTTAAAGTGTACTGCTTTTTGCTTAAGGAAATAAAAAATTAGGCATTAATACCACCTTGGTTTATATCCTTTTTTTTTATTCTTAGGTAAAACCTTTAACTTGATACTCCCTCTTTTTTCCTTAACCAGGTCTTTAAAAAAAGAGATTTACGTAATCCTTTAATACTTTTTTACCACATTGACTTTAAGTTTATAATATTTTATCACTAGACGTACCCCTTGACGTATGTATGACAAGGTTTGATGAATTAATGGTAAATTCGTACGGTGGCAGATGAAATAATACTCGACTATATGGACTGACAACACGAATGGTAGTACAGATAGACCGAAATCACAATTATAAATTAGAACTGGGACTATATGGTATAGATGAAACTCCAACATATACGGTGAAAGGCATGACTCTGTAATTTGGCAACGGTTGTACAGTCAGGTACGCTATGAAATTAAAATAGATTATTGTAATTTCTGTATAGAATGCAAAAAAAAACAACAGTTGGATTCAATAGTTGCATTGTAGGGATAGATTGGTACAACTGATTCAATTTTTTTGCTAGTACAGACACAATACAGAACCGTACGACTGAATAATTGGACTGTAATTGATGGTGGTACAACTATAGAAGATAGCAATTGGTGGTTGTATGGCCATGTCACAACCTCTAGCGGTACGAATGTACAACAATAGTAAACCGGTGCCTTCTTTAATCTGTGTATTACCGCTAGAATATTGGATTATTCTTTTTTTTTTTCTTAATATATATCTGATATGTTTAGAATTTTTTTTTGCAACAAAATAATTTTAAAAAATGAAATTTAAGTTTGTTGGCAACGGATTCGTCTTCTTGTAATCAAGTTCTCCTTATTTGAAATATATTTTTTTAATTTGCAGTGGATTGATTTTTGTTTTTTTTTCCTCAAATTTCTAACTGTAAATGGCCAAGCGCCTATTGTGATCAATGACCTAAATAAATCAAAGAAACTATGATTTTTTTTTGGTGTGTGGCTACAAACCTATATGGCCAATGGTTGAGATCGGAAAAATGAAGCTCTGATACCATTGTGGTTAACTAAGCCGGTTCACCAGATAAATACCCAATGTAGGTAGGACAACAGGTTATAATCCATAGAGGATAATATCTTAAATAATAATGTATATGAATATGAGATGCTACACAATAATAATGAGGGCCTTATATACCCATGCATGAGTGCCCTTCCATGAAGAGACGTGCCATTTCATTGGGAGGGTGTCTCTTCATTAATTATTCATTAACTATTATAATGTATTTATATTTATTATTATATAGTATGTTCATAACAAAAATACATATTTGAACCAAGATACATTGAAACTTTAAATAGTCTTTAAAACAAAAAACATTATACCATAACATTTTGTTGTGGGGAATTTATACCCTACGGACTAACAAGCTAGGGCTTAAACTTGCATGCAGATCATGACCCTTAAGAAATTACTTTTAACCTTCTACCCCAAACCTAAAACCCTTTTTCACATGCAAACATGGAAAGAACCTACTAACCTTTTTATCGA
>ML823905.1:57086-68633 GCA_009831015.1 Picea engelmannii
CAAGCTAGGGCTTAAACTTGCATGCAGATCATGACCCTTAAGAAATTACTTTTAACCTTCTACCCCAAACCTAAAACCCTTTTTCACATGCAAACATGGAAAGAACCTACTAACCTTTTTATCGATGTTTGGTGTAGATCCTCCGTTGCGCTTTATCCTCTTGCTTCTACTATTCCTTCCAAAGACGATCCTGCAATCAAGACAAAACACTACGCATGCATGCTATTGTTCTACTAGAGGGTTAGAGATTAAGCATAAATCAAATAAAACATATAAAACTCAGGCATTGGGACAGGAAAAGTATTCTTTATTAATCTCAAGATGAATCAACTTACAATAATAATAGAGATCGACCATCGTTCCTTGATCCTGATCCTGGGCTCCTCCTCTTCTTTGTCCTCCAACTGCTTAGCTTGAATTCTCCTGAAGCTTGAGGAAAGGCTAAAGGGTTGGGACAAAACGGATTCGACAATTGGGAAGAGTTTCTTTGCTATGATTTTCCTCCTCCAAATAGTACCCCTACCCCTTCTTTTATAGGCTAGAAGAAGCTAGGGTTTTGAACGAACTCTCGGCCATGCATGGCTGGGAGTTCCAGTTAACTGACCCAAAGCTTTTCGTTTCGTCGGAAACTTTCCTGTTTTTGTGCTTTGTTAGGTAAACGCGGGCTGTAGTGGGCCAGCCAGCATTCCAACGCGTACAGTAGAAGGCCTGCCAGCATTCCAACGCACCCAGTAATGGGTTAGGGCACGGGTTACTTGATTTAAGAGGTTTTTCAAGAGTTTGTTCAGCATGGCCTTGGCAAGGAAGGGATATGAGTTGGCCTGATGCCAGGTAAGCATGTGTGGTGCAATTTAGGGTTATAACAGATGCCCCCTAATGTGTGAGGTCAGAAGAGCATCTGATGGCCGAAATACATTACCAATTCTTTACCAATCTGTACTGATATGCTGAATGAGTGAGCCCAGGAAACAAGAATCAGGAGGTGTCGTTTGCAAAAAATGTCAAATGTCTCACCGAGGCGGGCATACCCATGCTCAGGATAAAAGAGAATCATGGCTACCAATCAAATACACTGTAGATCCATGTCAAACAACTATGAAGAGTAGCCACGAACAATACACAACGGAGCTACATCTCGAAATCAGAAAGATATACAAAATAAAGTATCCACCTCTCAGAAGTTGATTCGGCCTGATGGTTGTACTTTAGAGCTCGAGCAACAACTTCAAAATCTTCTAAAACTCAGGTAGGAGTGTAATATGAGTGTACAACTGTACTACCCAGAGGTCTTCGATGGCTCGTCGGTTATGGACTTGATAATCTTGATGATCGGACTGAAGGCTTCAGTGATTTCGAACAAAGAATTGATTGGACGTTCAGGATGGCCGGGTATGCGGACAAGAGACATATTGCAGAGGGGCCAACTCAGGCTAAGTGATAAACTTCCCTTGGACAATATCACGACAAGTGATAAGACTCAGGCAACATATCTATTAATCATAAGTCTACGAAGCAGGAGGCAACGCAAACTCTCCATATGTTTGGAAGAGTAACCAAACGGTGGAGGACACAACTCAATATGGCGAGCAAAGCTTCCTAAGGTCATACTACATCCCAAAATCTGATGAATCAAATGAACAGATGTGCTTTATCCAAGGGCAACTCATGATGCTGCCAATAAAGAAAATACTTTTCCCATCCTCTTTTTGGGGTATATTTGATTTTTTTTTGTTCTTTTTGATTATTTTGAAAAAGAATAAAGAAATATTACGTTACAGTGGAGGAATGAGTATAGCAAACATACAAGCTCAAGGCACAAGGACAAGACTGATGTTCTTAGGGAAATGATACTCGGCAAAAATCCTCCAGTAGCCAAAGGTGTTAAGACACAAACGCAAACTGTACTTAGGCTGATGGGTAAAGGATGCAAACACGGTTGATAGAACACACAATGGTAACGTCCTTCGATGTAAGTTTAACGAGACCAAAGAAGGTAAGCTCGGTGATTTTTCATATTTAGAGAGTCTGAAAAAGCATAAAAGGAAACTCCATTGGGGTACCTTTTTCGTCAATATTCTAGTCGGTTCGAAAAAGGGATAAACTAGCGCCGATTAGACGTCAATTCAAAACCATTTTAACGAGAGTGAAAAGGACAAGATCACTCGACTATTTTTTCAATTTTAAGGAGTCTGAAAAAAGCTTAACTATGGACTCCGTCAGGAATATTCTTCTGGACCATTTTAACGAGTGTGAAGGAATAAGGTCACTCGACAATCTTTTCAATTTTAGGGAGTTTGAAAAGAGCTTAACTATGGACTCCGGGGGGGTTTCTTTTTCGTAAATTTAGTCCCTCAGGCCCGAAAAAGGAATAAAATTATACTTGAGGATACTCTTCTAAAGAATTGGAATTCGATAGAGTATTCCTTTGTTCATACAATTGACCGTCCAGACCGAAAAAGGGGTAAACTACCGCCAGATAGACGTGACTTCAAATTTCAGTTTAATGAGCGTGAAAGGTCACAAGATCAATCAGAAATCTTTTCATGTTTAGAGGGTCTGAAAAGGGATTAAAAGGAGACCCGTTACGTTTTTGGAGTCCGGAGGGTAAGACAAAGATTGAAAAAGACCCATGCAAATGAGGTTCAAAACTCGTATTCAGGAAAGACTTTACGGACTCCCGAGCCTACAGTATGGTTAGAAACGGCATGGACACCATAATGCAACTAGGAACTACCTAGGGCATCCATGTTTTGGCAAGCTCTACCACCAAGTTGCGACACTTCTAGAGAAGATATGATGGTTCCGTGTCACAACCGGATGGGATCGATCCTATATCGTAAGAACAAAAGGCAATGAGATGCAACAGTTGGGATGAAATCCTACCCTATATGCTCAAGTTGATTTTTGATTTTTTTTTTTTTTTTATGGACCGTCCATGTATTTTTTTTATTTTTTGAAACTCAATGAAAATTGTCCCAATACCTGATCAATCCCTCCCATATAACTCATTGGGCGGATTATCGGCTCTGCGGCCGTGCATCAGACTTCGCGCGCACAGATGAACTGTGCAATTCAGTGCATGAATGCACAAATTTTTGACTGGAGTACCACATTACTAGCAAGCATGACAGGTTAGTTGACAGCTTGCAGACAACGGACGCATAGGAACTTCGGGTTTGGGACCATCCTATGTTCATTTTTCTTTGAGAGAGTTCCATGTTTCAGTCCTCGGTTGACGATACGAGGACATCTGGCTACTTTCCCCACAATGTGCAGATGGGCAGCGTTGTTGCCGCGACAAGGTGGTGGAAGGACCATAGAGGCTTTCAATGACGACTTCTTTGCTTGGCTGTCATGGTAGATCCCAGCGATTGAGGATTATCCATATGTAGGGATCGATTTTTCCAGAGATCCAGCGATACCAGTGCCTCCTGGTGAGGAGCGAGGGGAGATGGGTAAGTCTCCACCTATCTAGTTTTTTTTGTGTGCACATGGAATTTTTATGTCTTTTTGATACATATATCATGTTTTTGTATAACAGAGTTTTTGATAGGTGAACATTGTGTTGCGTGTAGATGTGGGACCCGTGCGACCTGTCGATTATGCACGGAACAGGTGCTGCCCATGGCCAGAGGCCACAGCTGCCGCCGCCGGGAGAGCAGCAGTGGCAGGGATGCTCCCAGCTGGAGAGGCCGAGAGGGTTCTTAGGCGGATTGAGCAGAACTTCACTGCTCTCACTCGCACAGTTCCCATGGCAAAGATAGAGGAATTTCCGCCCTCCTTGCAGACTCACATTGTGGGGGTACCTCAGACATGGGTCCGATTGTTTAGGCGTTTGGACCAGGCTGTATATGAGTATAACAGGGCCCATAGGCCTTGAACAGACTTTAGACTTTTATGTGCCCCGAGCACTGATATGTATATATATTTTTTGAGGGCATAAGCCCCGATGACTCGTTATGGTTCCCACTTTTTGAGGCGCTTGCGCCCATCTATGTACTCTGCGGATTTTATGATGTTTATATATGGTTTTTATTTCTTTTCTGTGTCTTTATGGATTATGTGTGCAAAAATGTATTTACATGTGTATAATCATGATCTTTTTATGTGTGAGCAAGATGCCAATCTAAAATGTGATTAGCTAGAGTATCTGTGATTTGATTTAGACTCCTAGGAACATGAAAATATGTAATATAATCAAAGTTGCGTTCCAAGAGACGTAACCTAAGGAATCGTCGGTGTAAAGTTGGGTCATGCACCCAGTATATTCTGTTTAGCTGCGACACAACCAGTTGAGCGTCTAGATAGACCAGGAGACAAGAGATACCCAATGACAAAGCGTCACGAAGAAACTAAATAACTACGCTATACTCAACAACATTGTTTGTGGTGTCACCTAAGCATATCCCTCCGGAAGATAACAACTGACCCTGTGGTGTAAAGATTACCCAAGCTGCGGAGGCAAGCCTCCGCGTGTGTCGACTAGCACCGTCCGCATACCCAATGAACACCTCGGACTCACTTGACATCTGCCATAGTGACAAAAGATAACATCAATGACACGTCCATGACACGTTTTTCAAAAGAAATGTAAAAAAGTAATAGCACAAAGACTATACATATATTACAAAAAGTTACTCACAGTGACTGTCCTATGAGTAATACTTTTTGAGGTAGAGCCCATTTCTAGGCTCCGCCAAAGCATTCCCTTCAAAATCGACCAAACGATAAGAGCCCTTCTTTAAAACCTCCTTAACAATGAAGGGTCCGAACCACATGGGTTTAAACTTTCCTGCCCCTAGGGGGTCCTTATCTTGGTCATAAACTAGGACAAGGTCACCCTCAGAAAAAACCCGAGGACGAACGGACCTATCATATTGACACTTGACCTTATGCTTATGAGCCTCGTTGGCTAGGGCCACATCACAATGCTATTCATCAAGCTGCTCAAGGTGTACTAACCGTTCTTCAAGTGGAGAAGTGTCTGGCAATAACTGTACTGCCAATTTCAGAGATGGAGTTTGACATTCGATGGGCAAGACTGCCTCCAGCCCATAAATGAGCTGGAAAGGTGAGAAACCAGTTGCAGTCTTAACTGATGTTCGGTAAGCCCATAATGCCGAGTATAACATCAAATGCCAGTTTGACTTGGCTGAGTTGATGGTTCGCTGTAGCATTGTCTTAAGAGTTTTGTTTACAGCTTCCACTTGCCCATTGGCTTGGGGATAGTAAGGTGAGGAATGTTCTTGCTGTAACCCAAGCTTTGATGTTAATTCGGACATCATTTGGTTCTGAAAGTGACTTCCATGGTCAGTGACAATCTCTCTCAGGACGTCGAACCATGATATAATCTGGTTAAATAAGAAGAGAGCTGCAGTCTCTCCATCATCTTTAAACGTTGGCATAGCTTCGACCCACTTGGTGAAGTAGTCGACAACGACGATGATATAGCGGTGCCCCCTTGCTGACGGGGGGTTGCATGTAGTGTAATCAATCCCCCACTTAGTGAAGGGACCAACTGTGATGACAGGAAACATAGGAGCAGGATGTGCCCTCATCTTCCGTGAGAAGATTTGGCACCGATGGCACTTCTTGACCAACTCGATACAATCTTTAATAAGTGTGGGCCAGAAGTAACCTGCTCGTAAAATATTTTGGGATGTTTCCAACCCAGATAAATGACTTCCAAAAGCTCCTGTATGACAATCATTGAGCACTATGACAACCTCCTCATGAGTGAGACATCGACACAAGATACAATCTACACCTTTCCGATACAACGTATCATTGAGTATGAGATAGTTCTTGGCCTGATGGTGTATCCGCCGACGCTCATCACGAGAAGCAGAGGTGGGGCACTTCAAAGTCTGGAGATAGATCATTATATCTCCGTACCAGGAGTCTGACGATTCAATCAAAAACATATCCCCCCGGATAGGCGATTCCTTAGGCACAACGTCACCTGACTCAACCGGAAGTTCCGAAATAAGTTCTGCGAAGACCAATGACTTCTTGGACTTTGCTGAAACGAAGTCTAAGTCAAATTCTTGGAGGATGACCATCCATCTACTGATTTTTCCATCGATAACTCGTCGTGTCAACATGTACTGAAATGGATTCACGACAGCTACGATGGTGGTCTTGCGAAACAAAACATAGTGACAGAACCGTTGAACAGCATGAACTGCTGCCAACGCAAGTTTTTCGAGATGGGTATAATTAAGTTCCGGTCCTACGAGGTCTCGGCTCAGGTAATAGATCACGTATTCATAAAACGAATCATCTTCTTGAACTAAAACCATGCCTATGGTTGACTCTGCGACAGCCAGATATAATAGGAAATCCTTGCTATAATTCGGTGGCCATAGCAGAGGTGTAGTTGTAAGGGCGTGTTTCAATGCGTCGAAAGAGCACTGCGCTACTTCGTCCCAGAAAAAGGGAACATCTTTCTTCAGTAAATGCATGAAGCCCTTGGTGATTTCAACATAGTTGGCGATGAAGCGTCGTAAGAAGTTCGCCTTGCCTTGAAGACTCTGAAGTTGTAAGATTGTGCGTGGGGGGGGCAAATGGACTATTGCCTCCACCTTAAGAGGATCCACCATGATCCCTATTGTTGAAACGATGAAACCTAAAAAACGTCCTGACATGACGCAAAAGCTGCACTTGTTGGGATTCAAGCGAATCTTGAAGTAGCGACAGTGTTCGAAGATTAGTCAGAGGTGCATAGGATGATCCTTTCGCTTGCGAGAATGTGATGCTAAATCATCTAGATAGGCCTCGACTATATGTTTGAGGTCGTGAAATGCAAAAGACATGGCCCGCTGGAAAGTGGCTCCAACATTTTTGAGGCCAAAAGGCATCTTACGATAAGAGAATGTACCCCACAGAAAAATGAATGCCATTTTGTGTTGGTCCTCGGGTTTGATTTGGATTTGGTTATAGCCCGAAAAACCATCCATGAATGAAAAGGCTTCACAACCAACGCACTCATCAATGATCTGATCGATGAATGGGGTTGGATAATTATCTTTTGGACATGCCTTGTTCAAATCACGGAAATTGGTACAAACACGAATCGTGCCTTGTTTTTTATCGACTGGCACGGGATTTGACACCCATTGAGTCAAGTGAATAGGGTATATGAACCCTGCCTTAAGAAATTTCTCAACCTCAGCCTTGATGGTTGCTGCTTTCTTAGGATTAACTAGATGAAGTTTTTGTCGAACAGGCTTAGCATCAGGATACGTAGTGATCTCATGTTCAACTATTTTCGGATCAATGCCTGGCATCTCCTCATAATACCAGGAAAAAACGCCGCGGAATTCTTTGAAAAGATTCATGTAAATCTGAATCTCTTCGGGGGAGCAATCCGCTCCAACAAAGACATTCTCCACGATGCCAGGGGTTCGGGAGATGTTGATAGGTATGGTTGCAACGATAGTCGCCATATTTCCCTCAGCATAAATTTCCTATGTAGCTAAGAGGTTAATGGGACATGGTTGATCTCCCGTCATAGTGGTAGTGAATTCTTCGGCCTCAATTCAGCTTAACGCTGGGAGGAAATAGGATCTGTGATGAATATATTCCCAAGGTTTGTCCGGACTAGTCATTGCTTCAATTATAGCTTCGTCAGAAGGAAAGACTAAGTCTAACGAATCTGTAGTAGCAAGAGAACCCTGAGCCCAGATAGGCTTTGGAAGTGGATCCAACTCTTGTGCGGGAGTCGGATCGGGAGTAGCTGAAGCTTGCTGGACTAAAGAGTACGCTACTTCAGCAGCCGACAAGGGTATGGACATGCTGGAGTGCCCTGTCTCATCCATCGTGGCTGATGGGGAAGGCAGAATCCACGGATCCCCAAAGTAAGCCGTGTGGAATGACGAAACATGGAAAATCTCAGCCTTGTGGTGGTTCGATATAAACTTGACATCGCCATGAGGAGGTGGTTAATCGAAAGTACCCATCAAAGATGGGCACAAACCAACTCCTATGTTAACGACACCGGCTTGAGGATTATCTTTCATGGGAACCGTGGATGCCCCCAAGGCTGGGTCAGGTCGAGAGAAGGACAACTGATCAATGGTCACTATCCGACCTTCATGTGGAAACAATAAGACTTGGAAAACTGTAGCGACCACCACTTGCATAGCATAAGTCCAACTACGACCTAACAAGAGATTGTAGTCGATGGGGGCATCAACTACCTCTACTTCAACGCACACGGTTTTTCCCCCTAACTGCATAGGGAAAGAAGGAATGATGCCATGTGGTCGGAAAGAATGACCGTCGAACGCAGTGAGGACAGTAGGTGATGGAGACAACTCAGGCTGACCAATGGCTTTCCAGCATGCTAACGACATAACGCAAGTCAAAGTGCCCTCGTCAACCACCGTGCAAAAGATATTCCGTGTAAAAGTTTTCGTGGGATGAGCCACTACTATCTGAAACACGACATGGTAAGGCAGACGAGGTTTCAAGTCAGTAGTATCTAACATGATGGTACCCAAGTTACAAGTCTCAGTAGAGCCTAACGCAGTCAACAAGGATTTCCTCTGAGCGGGGAAACTTTGGAGGACCTCCAAAGTGGACATAGCACAAGGGGTTTGGGATAAATCTTCCACCACAGAGTAATTCTGGGCAGCCCTTGCATTTGGATTGTGAGAAGCTCTCTTAAACGCACCTTTTGGGATGCGTGTCATTATTTCACCCAACGTATTCTCGATCTGTAGAGGAAGAGATGGGATCTCGAATTATTTTCCCTTCTCAGAGGCGCTTGGTTTACTATAGTCGTGCACTCTAGTTTTTATTAAGGCATCACCCTTAACCATATATACGTTCGCGGAAGAGGAATTATTTGGAGGAGGGAAGGTTTCTTGGCTGCCCCCTTCGACACTTGTAGAGGCTTGAGTTAAATTTTTCCCATGCTGAAAGTGATTAGTCAACACGGCTTGCTGTTGCTGTGTGACAAACTTTTGGGCCTCCGCAAGTCGAGGACACAGATGGGTAGGGTGGTCTTTCACACACAAGTTGCACGGATACCTCACCTTCCGTTTTTCCGTGGTTCCCTCACCAACATTTTCAGTGGGTTTTTTATCCCCCTTACCCTTCTTTCGTTGTTTTTTCTTCCCTTCAGGCTGCTGGGTGGCCTTTGGGGTAGTCGTCTGCATGGAGTGTACTTCCAACATTTGGGTAGGAGGAGAAACCAAAGCAGTAGTCTGGCTGGCCGCTGAGTGTTGTATAGATAATTGTTGCAATTGTTTTGTCAATTGCTCAGCGGGCTTGGTTTGTGTCGACCCAACTATACCATCGGCATGTGGTCCGACTCTCTGTCTGGTTTTATCCAGTATTGATCGTGGTGCATCTAGCAGGATGTTGTACAGTAAACCAGACTGAGAATAGATAAGCTCAAACTGTTGATCCCTCATGATGGCATCTTCCTCGGAGAAAACCCCTGAAGTCACGACGTCTTTGGATAACTGCGGAACTAAAGACTTAAGGAACCACTCAATAAGGAATGTTGGTGGGACGGGTACCTTGATAAGACTCTTTCGGCATCGCCACTCTCGAATATGATCCGAGATATGGTCCGCTGTCGTCTACTCGAAATTGGCTAGCAGCTCTATGCCGGCGTCGTATCTCACAGGTAACTGGAAATGGTTAAGGAAGGCCATCACCAGTTCACCAAAAGAAGAATATCGTGAGCGGTCAAGCTCTATGTACCATTCCGCGGCACTCCCGATGAGAGTGCATTGAAACAATCACAACTGGACAGAGTCATCTTTGAGTGAGTTAGATGAACACCAAAGGTGGAAAGTAGTCACGTGATCACCTGGATCTTCGTTAGGCTTGGCCTCGAACTTTGGGATGTCTGAAGGCAACTTCGTTTGCATAGGAGGCCAACACAGATCGTGACAGATAGGATCATTTAACAACCGTGTCAAATATGGAAAGTGTAACGTCACTAGGAAAGGTAGTTTAGGTTGTTGCTGATAGCCCGGAAAAAAGGGTCCTGGAGTTTGACTGGCACCAGGTTGCCAGGAAAAGTTTGGTTGCTGGCTCGGATTCTGGTAGAAACCATGGCCCTGACCAGCGTAAGGGTTTTTCATCTGAGAAGACATCATTGGATGATTCCCCATGAAGGACATAGGATGTTGGGCATTCATCGTGTTTGACGGACTTTGGGAAGGATTACCCCATGCCGGTCCCGAGGGGAGAGGCATAGAAGTGTGTCCGGGGTTCCATTGACTATGGAAATAATTACCCCAGAACGACATTCCAGATGAAGGAATGGATCCTTGTCCTGAGTTCCAAGGTCCTGGTATATGTGCCCCTGGCGCAGGAATAGTACCCTGCATCGGAGTAGACTGCCCAAAAATGGGTGTGCCCCCAGATGGGAAAGCAGTGGATGCGAAAGTGTTATTAATAAACGTCCTGTTCCAAACAAATGGTGAAAAACCTACCGGCAGAGTTTGTGCAGGTGTTCCTTGACTCCCAGCTCCAAATGAACTCGTGTGTGCAGGCTTCCCGGCGGACTGCTAATGCAATCCACCAAGCGAAGGGGACGAAGGAGAGATATGACCTCCAGCGTAAGGAAAAGCATTGAAAGGGACAGGAATGCCCCCAATTTGACCTTGCAGAGGAGCGTTAGAGCTCCCTGCCCCCAGACCCAAAGTATGTAAAGTGGAGGAAGTGAGTGCTGGACTTGTACCTAAATTAGGCATACCGTATGAAAACAAAGCGTCTATCGCACTAGGTGTGTAAGGTGTGGTCTCCGCGATAGATGGGGTCGGTCCACTGTGCGATGTAGTTGCAGCCGAGACCATGGTGGCCCAGACCATCGACAAAGGCAAGTTAGGAGAATATTCTCCTGTGGTAGCAAAGGTGATGGGAATGGGAGAATTTCCAGAGGAAGTAACAGAGTTTGGTTCCATGACTGGGTTAGGCACTGACAGGTGTTCGTAAAATTGAATTGGCACAATAATGTCCAGCCAAGTATCAGTGGATGGGGTTTCAACTACGCCAAGATTGGCGGTTGATTCCTCCGGGATTTGTTTGCGCTCAATGGTTTGAAACCCGGTTGCTTCGAAAGACCCTCGTTGGTCTAGCTTCTGCCTCAATGGTGGCGGGGGTGGCTCCAGTATAACCGGCGGTAGGCCCAGAAGCCTTCGTGACCGGTGGAGCTCTGAATCCTCCACTGTGTGAGAAGATCCACAACACGCTAAGCTATTCTACACATGAAAATAGTAACACACACTAAAAGAAAGCCTCTAAAAGATAAATCAAGAAAACACTAAACTAGTTGGAAGAATAGTTACAACAACCAACACTAGAGCAACTTACCGGTGCAAGTGCAACTCGAAAACGGAAGCACCCTCCGGGTATACTCTGCAAAGCGTGGCTAGATGTCTGTCCTAGGTACTGCGGTATACCCCCGCAGTCACCTGTGTATGTCCCTAGAAAAGATTGGCAACTAGTTTGCCAGCACGCGAACAGTCCCCAGGCGGGTACAGTCGATAGTCGGGTAGACCACAATGAACAGGGTATCAAGCT
>ML823906.1:0-19704 GCA_009831015.1 Picea engelmannii
GGGGTCCAAGAGCCCTCCCTTGGAGGAAGAAGGGACCCAAAGTCCTCTTTCTTCTCGGTGTTTTCTTTTCACTAATACAATCCTTTCCATTGGTGACATGAGTCTTGTTTGTTTCTTGTTCTTATGTCCTTATGCTCAATAGTGTAGTTGTTCTTTCCTTTTTTATTTTAATTCTTAGTTTAGTCTTTTATGTTTATTTTTCTAACCCTTTCCTTAACTGATGTCTTGCTTAGCTGACCCAACTAAGCTTGTAAGCATGTCTATTTTGCTCATTCAGGTGACAAAAGAGGCGCAACAGATTGACGACTCCACTGGGGATAGGTATCAATTTCCTTCCCCATTTGGGTTATTCTAGCTCTTCTTTCGGTTTATTTAATCTGCAGGTACCATAACCAGCCCAAGCCGACCTGCAAAACATCCAATTCAAAGTTGAATTGAGATAATTCCATCCGGAATTTTCTTCACCGTCGTGTGACAGGTGTGCGCGGGTTTATTGGCCCACAGTCGCGCATCGTGCGCACGTGCGCCAAAATTATTGTGTTACTTAGCGCCTTTCGCGCACCTGCACCCAAAATTCTTTTTCGGTTCGCGCATTAGTGCTCAATGCGCCTCTGTCTACTCTGAGACCTGCACACCTGTGCAGAAAAATACACTTTGTAATCCTGTTTGTGATTTGGGGAAGGCCCCTAGCTTTCTTAAAAAATGATTCCATGCATGTTGTAATCTGCACCACACTTAGTTCCCTCTCCATATAAAGGGATTAGTCAAAAACACATAGGCACTTAGGGGGTTTAAAATCATTATTTCCTCTTTTGTTTTCATTTTGCCACTTAGATGGCTTACTTTGACTAAGAGTATAAGTTGGAATCATTTGTAATTACATAAAACTTACATTGGGACCAGAAATTGGATATCAATCGTTGAGTATGCTCTTCTCTCGCGCTTCAAAGCGATCTTGAGAATCAGAAAAAGGTTGTAGGACAATTTCATCTCCCTTAAAAAGTCTAAACCTTTAGGAGATGACAACAGCCCCCTCGGGACTCCTCTTAGTTTGTTTTTCAAACACATCTCAAAGATTGTAACGAGCCCATACATGCCCACATGCTACAAAGATAGGATAATGTTGAAATTTACTTTCTTAGATTAAATCACTAGGGAAGATTAAAGGTTTTGTAACGGGCCCATACATGCCCACATGATCACAATCTAGGATAGTTTCAAATATTTCTTAGATTAAATCACAATAAGGAGTTAAGGAAATAGTAACAGACCCACATGTCCACATGTTAGCTTCCTAGGGACTTTTGAATTCCGCAAGGTTGTACCAAAGACATTTAGTTAATTAGGTAATCAAAGACTTGTAAGGACCAAGTGAAGTCCACATGCAGCAAGGCGACACCTAATTTATTAAAAACTTGGCACACTTTCACTCATTCACACACAAAATTCACTTATCACTCACATAGTTTTCATCTCGAAACATGGAGGTCGAAGTAAGTTTCCTCCAAAGGGATTCTGAAACACCCCACCCTTTTCTTGAAGAAACTATCCACTCCCACTTAATTTCAACGAGATTGGCTCACACCCCCAATCTCTCAAACAACCACATCTAAATTTTTTCTAAAAACTCACTAAGTTTTCCTCCACAGGAGGTGCCAAAAGAAATCTTTTAGTCTAGGTAGGATTTCGGGGATAGGCATCCAAATAACTCCCCGTTATCTGGTTCTCACATTTTCAAAACAAAAGAAGTTGTCAAATAAGGAACTTTAAATCCTCCAAGTCAAGTGTTCCTAACACCATAAGGCAGGGAGATACCCGTGAAGGGTTGAAGGTCGAGGTCTGGTTGTTCTGTGCGTCCCCCCTTGAGGCACCCACCTCTTGGATGGGATCCAGCCCATGGCCCATTTCTTAGGTCGAAAATCTAAATTTCACACTTTGACCGAGGTACCTAGTGACCAAATTTTAAGACATCTACCCAGGTGGCAATTGTGGGCTGCAATTGCACCTTGATCGGATTTTGTGTGCTATTGGGAAATATCGCCATTTCTTTCGGGATATGCCCCCTCTACCCCTCATTATAATTGATTTCTTCATCCTTCACTAGTTCCTCTTTCAGTGGATTCAAACACCACTATCGAGTGCTATTAGAAGGTCCAGTACTATTTTGAGAGGAAGGAAGTTACGTCTTTTAGGACACGAGCATTTGTTTTCTTTGTTCCCCCACGTGGAAAAAACCCACTTATCCACATATATGCTTCTTTATCAAAACACTTTATGTATGATGCACTTCTGATTACATTTGATTTAGATATATATCGTGTAAAGTTCAAAAATTGCAACAAAGTCTCTTGTTTATTTTACTCTCACCACCATTCACACACATTCACTTAGCTAGTCAGACATCATAGGGGACCCACAGAACCCCCATCGTTCCAGACGCTTGCTAAACCTCCCTCCTATTCTAGGAGGAGTTCCTAGTCTTGCCAACTCATCGGCTCCACCTTCCCACACTCCGGTGAGTGCCACTGTCTTAGGATCATCTTTGCTTGGTTCCACCTTACTTGGGTCCAATTCCCAAGGTCCACAGTCCACTCACTCTCCTTTACATGGAAGTAGGGGGAAAAATTCCTCTCAAGGGGGAAGTACAAACCCACCTAGTCCCCCCCAAGGGTCAGGTTCACAAACCACTCACACCATAGCTAGAACTAATCCTCCACCACCACTCTAGATGCCATACTTGGCCTCTCTCAACATACCAGATCTAAGCAAACTCACAAATGATCCTATATTGCATGACCCCACATGGCCTGCAATGCCTACCAAACTAACTTCAGATATCCCCAAGTTTGAAGGAAAGGTAGGAGATGACCCTGCCAACCATGTCATGACTTTCCACTTATGGTGATCTTCCAACAGCATTATGGATGATTCCATCCGACTACGATTATTTCAATGCACACTCACTGGCCCATCAGCCAAATGGTATGTAGAAGAAAAATCAGGGTCCCATGTGACTTTCGAGTCCTTGGCCAAAGAATTTTTGACCTTCTTCCAATTACCAATCCTCCATGACAATGGTCTTGAACTACTCTCTAATTTTAAACAAACCTCAGCCACACATATCACTGATCACATTTACGAGTGGCGTCGATGACGTAGTTTTTGTAAAGCAGAAACCACCAAACAACAATGTCTTGATTGGTTTCTCAGATCACTTGTCTCTCTCCTCGGTAAAGATGTAGCTTCTACATTCCCTCAATCAGAAGAAGAAGCCATCAGTAAGGCTCAACAATACGACCTCATCTATTCACAATCAAGGTACTTATACACAGTACTTCATGATCTCCCAAAACCCGTGCCATTTGGCCAAGATAAACCTGGGATGTCTCACTCAGTAGACAGATTGATTGGTAACACCACACACCACAACCCACAACCCCAACAACCACCAATTTATGGCACACCTCAATATCCGTCGGCATATGGAGGAACCCCTTATTATCCTCCACCCCCTTATCCACAACCATACCTTGTTTCCTTTCCTCCACCCATCAGTGGGCCACCCCCGACACCTACAATCTGCCCACCTATCCAAACAAGTTCTGGTACTCCCTCTACCTTAGCTTATACTCTAAGTACTAGCGAAAGTGCCACACCTTCCTATGTACCTTACAGATCATTACCACAACAGAATCCGTACTTTCCATTTCCTAGCCCTCTGCAGCCTATGGCTCCACCATAAGGACACCCTCACGCTGGGGTGAATTTTGTCCAACCCTCTCCCATTCAACAATATCAAAATTTTGAACATCTGAATATGGAAAATCCAACCCATCAGTCGAATAATGCCAAAAAGAAAGGAAAAAAATGGAACAATAACAACCCAGGCCAAGGCGGAAATCACCCCCTACAAAACCAACCAACTGGGGGAAACCAGAACCAAGGGACGCAGAACCCCCAAGGGTAAAACAACAACAGGCATCAAGGGAAAAGTAACAATAACCTTTGAACCAACTTCCCATGTGCCCTTTGCGGCGATTTCGGTCATTATACTCATCATTGCCCCCAAATCGTTGATTTTAAATGGATGAAAGACTCAGTAAATGGACCACATCCTCCAACACTGCCTGCCCCTCAGCAAGCCCCACAACAATGCATACAACAACCACCCCCAGTCGTGTTGCAGAATCCCATTCCACACCAAGGAGTGATGAACACCCAACAAGACATGCAGCCTACCCCACCACAGTTGGGACAATATCTTAGCCCGAACAATCCCGCAGATCGTACTATCCTCCTCACTAGTGAGGAAGAAGTCCTTCTACAAACACGCAGTCGTCAATACCATGCACCCACTGAGTCTCCTCCTATTCCCCCAAAAACAATCCCCGCACCAACGGGACCCCCGTTGATGATCCCTCGCCCTAACACAGAAACACCTCTTTGCATCCCTCGCATCCCATTGCGCAGGAATGTCCACAACCCGTAGGCTAGGGCAGCTCATAATTATAGTTTGGTCGATGACTTAGCACAGTCGTCGGCTGCAATATCAGTCTTAGAAGTACTTCAAACTTGTCCCACTCAGCGGAAATCATTACTTTTCTCCTTGGGGGAAATTAACCCTGCGGATACTCAACTCATCACATTTGATCTCGACAGCGGAGAACCTCGTCTCCTCGCTCTCATCGCTTTTCAAATCCCAATGAAAATTCAGAACATTACAGTCCATCGGTGCATCATTGATGAAGGTGTGTACACATGCATCATGTCCAAGTCGGTATGGCAAAAACTTAGTTCCCCCGAACTCATACCATCTGCCATTACCTTAAGATCTTATGATGGGCGACCATCTTATCCCAAAGGGCTCTTCCAAAATATCCCTATCGAACTTGGGGGAAAGACCATTCTCATCAACATTGAAGTTATCGACACCCCACTCGATTACAATATCTTGTTCGGTCATAGCTACATGTACGCTATGAAGGTAGTTGCCTCTTCCATCTTTCGAACCATGAAGTTCCCCCATAACGGGAAGATCATTACCATTGACCAAGTTTCACATTATGAGCCTAACCCTTCTGCCAACATCGATAACATTCTCCCTTTCGTCCATACTAATCATGAGGCGTACCTACTCATCGAAATGGGGCCCAAAATTTTCAAAGACCCATCCTTGTTAGGAACTTACCATGGTGCACCACTGCTCATTCATCCTCCCAATGAGGTATGTGTCGTCTCGTCCAAAAGAACTGATATTGAGGATACTTTTCCTCCCAGTGAGGCTTCTCTCATATCTGACGTCTCACTAGTTTCAGAGCCCCTCCCTCACGAGCCTCCTGCGAACTCGTCGAATCCACTAGTTCACGATTTCACCTCACCCCAAGGCCATATCCCAGTTTGGGAGACAGTTCCCCAAGCCATTACTCATATCTCCTTCTTTTACCCTCCACCAAACGTACAAGCTTTCCAAGTAGCCGCAACACTTACCCTCCCTAATATGGTGTTGACAATCCCAGTTTGGTATTTACATCCACCATAGATGGTTCATCAACCATCCCTCCCTCCCCAAATTGAAGGAATCCCAATGCAGATTCTCATACTCACTCCCACCATACCCCCTACACTCCCACTCACTAACCTCCCTGCCACAGCTAGGGGCAAGAAAAAGAAGAAGTGTAACACCATGTTTCCCCCAGTCTGTAAAAATAACTATAGTGGCCAAGTATTGTGGCAAACTCAAAAATGTGAATGTGTGATGTGAATGGACCTTGTGAAAAAGGTCGATGAATGTAAAAAAAATATTATGAATATATATATAATGCAGGACTAATGAGAGGGGGGTGTGCTAAAAAAGAGACCACGATGGCTGAAGAATGGTGGTGGGAGGCACCTGGAAAGGTGGCGTTAACTTCCACCGAAACCAATACCGTATTTGGACTTCACTGGCCCGGAGAACCAAGAGCGACTTGTTGGCCCCGAATTAAATGACTCGCCAGGTTGGTAGGTAAAGGGCTCCTCATGAGTAATGAGGGATGGGGGTGAACTGCCCATCCGTGGAGTCCTCAGACCTGACCACCGCGAGGAAAATCGTGCCACACACAACCTCACCGAAAGGAGAAAAGGCAGGAAGAGTGGGCGATCAAGGGGAGATGTGGGGAAGAGGAGAACTCTGGAAAAATACAGAGTGAGTGATAGCAGAGAAGAAGGAGAGTAACCTTCGTTCTCGGTCACTGGCAAACAAAGATGCAGTCTCACAGCATCGTGGTCTCAGCTTGGGGGTGGCTAGTGGTAAATCCATTGGGAGTCGCTGAGCCTACGGTTGGGTGGAAACGAGCACCCCTCTCGGCAGTTGCAATCATATCTGGTGTTATTTCTGATAAGTGTTTTACATCTTGCATCTTGAAATGTATATCCTGGCATTTATGATCATCTTGCATCTTGAAACTTATTTGTTGACATGTATGCTCATAGTCTGTGTAGTTTATGAATGGTTTGAGTATAAGACTGTCTGTGTGGTGTTGATCAAAAATGGTGGTTGCATGCTTTTATTGGAAGGACCACGTATGGCTTATGTTTATAGATAGATTTGTATATATATATGCATATTGAGTTAATTCAGACTTCAAGTCTATTCTCGGGAAATCTATACCCTTATCTGTCTCAGGTAATACCCTGGATAGATCTCCCCATAGAAACACCCTTTTTGGAAATCTCACCAAGAACCTGGAAAAGGATTTGAGGGCGCAAGTCTTAGTAACCCTGTACGAGGAAGAATGATCCTCTTGAAATCCTGAAATGACAACATAGGGATAAGTATTGATCGACGGATGAGATCATGTCGGAAGATCTATGGTCATTCACGACCGTTAGATTGGAGGAATGAACGAGGGCGTTAAATGCCTTAACCCTTTTTCCTTTATCTTCGTGAGTAGCGAAGAAATCGGGACCATAGATCCCCAAGGTCTGTGGGAGTATCTGGACCGTTGTTTTTTCCACGTCCAGGGAGCAGTGGGAGAGTGCATAGCGTGGGACAGATCTGAACCATCAGATCTTAGTTAGAAAAACCCGACAGTCGTTGGATCTGTCAGGAGATGCATGAGGGTTAAGCCCTCGTGAACAGAGGTGAAAGTCTCGATAGAGGAGTTGATATCGATATTTCGGATACCGAGGATTCGAATTGACAGAGGATCTGTGTCACTGGGGATCGCAAGTCACGAAATCTCGAGGAGAAAGGATAGTCGTTGGATCTAGGTCAAGGGAGGACCGTTGGATCAGAGCCTCATCGTGCGTATCACACATTCGGAGGTTCAGAGGTTGAAAGGGCCTCGTCTCGACTGCAAAAGTTGCGAAGTGCCGAGAGTCGAGGCACAAGTGTGGACACGTGGCAGAACCACAAGGTGGGGCCCACGTGATTGACATGCGGACACGCACCGCAGGGGGAAAGGTGTCAACACTCCATTGACTTCTCGCATCTCGGGGATTCGCGGGATAAGAACATGAGAGCTCAACCCTTCGACTTGTGAAGTCACGAAGTTGCGACGGGGGCTAGCGCTTAGCCTAGCCGTTGGTCACGCGTAGAGGGCACTGACAGAAGGGAGCTATACCCATTTTGTGATTTCGGGTATCATGAATTTGGGAAGGAAGAGTCAAGAGTTTCGACTCGCGAACTCGCGAGATTGTGAGTTACGACAAGCGCCTTCGGGAATAGGCCTTGGTCATAGCGCTATGGTTGCTCGGAGAGGATGGAGCTCACGCCTAGTGTTGTTCTCATAGGGGAGCTTCCAAAAGGACCTGTGGATCGATTGGAAGGAGATTCCAGCTGGGAATCAAAAGAATCCGCTTCAGCTCATAAAAGAAACTAAACGATCCTCAAGACTAGGAGCTCGCGCAGAGACTCTATTGAGGCAGAGGTGGTGTCTGCAGCCTGTGTTAAGCCCCGTAGGATTTCGAGGATTCTGTCCCTTGAGAAAAGGAGAAACATTTATTACGCTGCAGCGGGTGTGTGACAAATTGGTATCAGAGCATGGTTACAACACTCGGCCTGCTTGGGCTCATGAACGAGTTGCACAAAAGCTCTGTTCGGAACACTCCTGAAAAGAGTAACCCCCTTGTCTTAACCTTCCTAATCAAAATACGAAGTTAAGAATGAAAAAACCCTATTGTGTGTGTACATGTGAAAATATGAATTATGTATTGGTTATAAATAAATATAAATATTGACTAATAGCCAACATTTTTTCTTTTTTCACACAAGCGGAAGATCAACTGCAGGAAATTATCAACCCATAGTATGGTGACTCACTGTGAAGTGGGAGAGGACTCCCATAATAGAGACGAAGAGTTTGATGAAAGGAGGACAGTAAGGACCCCTCCAGGTCTAGCTGAGACTGTGAGGAGCCTCATGGTCGAATTACAAAGCTGTAAGGCTGACAATGAAAGGATGATGAAAGAACAAGAAAACCAAACAGAAATTAACGCAGTTTTACTGCAGAGTTTATCCGATCTACAAAGAAAAATGCAGCATGAACTTGAAACTCAAAAACATGGTCATATCAGTGGCCACACTGAGAGGAGCACCTCGAAAAAGGTTCACCCTAGAGGTAAAGGACAAGCGTCAGATGATTCCTCTGAGAAGGAAGCTGGAGATTCAGAGGGCTCTTCTAGCAGCAGAACTAGTTCCTATTCCCGAAAGAAACAGAAGAAGCAAAAGCCGTCCAAAGGTCGTAAGTTCGAAGAATTCAGAAAATCCAAACCACCCTCCTTCGACGGTGAAATAAAGAAGGGAGAGGAAGCAGAGGCCTAGCTGCTTGGACTAATGAAGTATTTCAGAGTCCATGACTTTTCAGAAAATATGAAGGCCCGAGTGGCCACCTTCAACTTGAACGGAAAGGATTCCATTTGGTGGGAAGACCTTAAGAATGTGAAAGGGGTTCGCGAAGAGAACCTGTCTTGGGAATGGTTTGAGAAATACTTCCGGAAGAAGTATCTGTCTGAAAAATACTTCGACGAAAAGACTAAAGAGTTTTATGAACTCAAACTGGGACAACTCACTATAGAAGAATATGTCAACAAATTCCTCGATTTGCTGAGGTGCGTACCCTATATAAAAGCGAAAAAGGAAAAGGTGCAATGCTTCATCAGTGGGCTACCTAAGGACTATCAAAAAAGAATTGAATTTGATGAGTCAAAGACTCTAGAAGGCACTATTCGAAAGGCGACCTATTGTCATGAATAGTTTGGGCATCGAGCAAAACCTCGCGAAGGATGGAAACAGAAGAACAGTTCAAGATTTCAGAAAAGGGGAATTAAATCCCTAGGATTTAATAACTATAAGAAGAACCCAAGAATGAGCTTCCCAACCCAGAGTATGCACCAACAGAATGTTCCCTCCTTGACCAGAAATAAAACTTTGGACACATATCAGTGAAGACTGATAACCCAAAGAGAGAACCTTTGAAATGATGGGGTTGCGGGGAATAACATCTATTGAGAGACTGTCCACACCGACAACAGAATAGTCGGAGGACTTATAACATCCAAGAAGATACTACCGTCAATGATGTGGCCAGGAGTGAGCCACAAATTTATGCAGCCTTGGATAATAACCAAGCTGACCACCAAGCTTCAGTAGTGGAAATAGAAGGTATGATTTCCAACCATCTAGTGTCTGTTTTAATTGACCCTGGTTCAAATTTGAGTTATATAGCCCCTAAAGTTATTGATAAGTGTAAACTATAGCCACAAAAACATACCAAGCCATGGTTGGTACAGTTAACCACTGGCACCAAAAGAAGGGTAGCAGAGGTTACACCAGCCTGCCAATTGATGTTGGGTAGATTCCCCACCCAAACAACCCTTAACTTACTACCCCTGGGATCGTATGATCTGTTGATTGGTATGGACTAGCTAGCCGCCCATAAAGCCAGATTGCACTGTTACCATAAAACCTTAGAATGTGTAAGTAAAGAAGGGAAAAATATAACCCTTCAAGGGATCCGAAAACCTATCTCGGTGAGACAAATATCAGCTCTGCAAATGAGAAAGTATTGTCAAAAGGGATGTCCCCTATATGCAATACAGGTGTTGAAAACAATCAAAGGTGAAAAACCAAGCCTTGACGATCACCCTATCCTGAGAGAATACAGAGATGTGTTTCCGGAAGAGGTATCGGGTTTACCTCCAAGAAGGGACATGACTTCTCGATAGAACTCGCACTAGGAGCAGTGCCAGTGTCTAGGACACCCTACCGGATGAGCACACCCGAGTTAGTTGAACTCAAGTTGCAATTAAAAGAAATGACAGATAAGGGCTATATTCGGCCCAACGTGTCTCCATGGGGAGCACCATTCTTGTTCGTGAAAAAGAAGGACGACACCCTTAGACTGTGTATAGATTATAGGCAACTCAATAAGGTAACCATAAATAACAAGTACCCCTTGCCCAGGATCGATGACCTATTCGATCAATTGGGGGGTGCATCTATTTTCTCAAAGATTGATTTGAGGTTGGGATACCATCAAGTCCGAATCAAGGGTGAAGAAATCCATAAAACTGCCTTCCGAGCGAGGTATGGTCACTATGAGTTTGTGGTGGTGCCATTTGGGTTGACCAATGCCCCTGCCACTTTCATGTGCTTGATGAACAATGTACTCAGCAAATTCCTAGACAAATTTGTGTTTGTTTTTATTGACGATATATTAATTTACTCCAAGAATAGAGAAGAACATGAAGAGCATATTAGGCTTGTGATGCAAGTGCTAAGAGAACATCATCTCTATGCCAAATTCAGAAAATGTGAATTCTTCCAGAAGCAAATACATTACTTAGGCCATGTTCTATCCGAAGAAGGAGTAGTCGTAGACCTTGATAAAATCAGGGTCTATCATGGACTGGCCTACCCCAAAGGATGTTTCAGACATCAGATCCTTTATGGGATTAGCAGGATACTATAGGAGATTTATAAAAGGATTCTCCAAGATTGGTTGTCCAATCACTGCCCTCCAAAAGAAGGGGACAAAATTCCTGTGGACACAAAAATGTGAAGAAAGATTTCAAACCCTGAAACATCTACTGACCCATGCACCCGTGTTGAAGATCGCCAATCTAGAAGCTGACTTCCTCGTGTGCACAGATGCCTATAATGAAGGGCTCGGAGGATTCCTTATGCAGGAAGGAAGTGTGATCTGCTATGAATCCCAAAAATTGAATGAGCATGAAGTCAACTATGTGACCCTTGATCTAGAGTTGGATGCCATAGTGCATGCCTTGAAAATGTGGAGGCATTACCTCCTAGGAAGAAAGTTTGTACTTATGACAGATCAATGTGGATTGCGATACTTGTTTGATCAACCAAAGCTCAATGTTAGGCAAGCTAGGTGGATGGCCCTCCTTAACGAGTTTGATTTCGAAATAAAACACATTAAAGGAAAGGAAAATAGGGTGGCTAATGCCCTTAGCAGAAGTATGAAAACAATTCACCTGGCAGTGGTGAGCACCTGCGAGACAGATGTCAAGGAAAGAGTAAAAAATGCACAAGAAACAGATCCCTTCGTCCAAACCGTGACCATGTACCTACAGCAAGAACCCGCCGGAGTAAAATATGAAGGCTACCAGATGACCGAAGGAGGTCTTCTCACTTACAGAAGAAGATTTTATATTCCATATTGTGACGACTTGAAGAGGTTCATACTGGATGAACTACATAAAAGACCCTATTTCTGGTCATCCAGGATACCAGAAGATGATCACGGCCACTAGGAGACAATTCTATTGGCCTGGAATGAAGAAAGACATAGCCGAGTACTTGTCCAAATGCATAGAGTTCCAACAGGTTAAAGCAGAACATAGACTCCCAGTAGGATCATTACAACTTCTAACAATCCCAGAATGGAAATGAGAAACCATCTCCATGGATTTCATCACCGGATTACCGACCTCGACCAAACAGAATGACGCGATCATGGTAGTGGTGGATAAATTGAGCAAGTCTGCTCATTTCATCCCCGTCAAATCGACTTGCAAGGCAATAGATATCGCCCAGGTATTCATGAGGGAGATATTCAGACTGCATGGCATGCCAAAAGAGATCGTGTCTGACAGAGACACAAAGTTTACTTCCAACTTTTGGAAATCACTGATGGCAAGTTTAGAGACCAAATTATTGTTTAGCACCGCCTATCACCCTCAAACCGACAGACAGACAGAAAGAGTGAACCAAATACTTGAAGACATGCTAAGAATGCATGTAATTCACCAACCCAAGAAGTGGGAAGACTACTTGCCACTAGTAGAATTCGCCTACAACAACGAATACCAAGCATCCTTAAAGATGAGTCCCTTTGAAGTCCTCTATGGTAGGCCGTGCAACACTCCTGTCAGTTGGAGTAATCCCATAAACAAGATTTCTTTTGGACTCGACATGTTGAAAGAAATGGAACAACAAGTGACTCAGATAAAACAAAACTTGAAGGTCGCTCAGAACCGACAGAAAAGTTATGTCGACCGAAAGAGAACTCCAAGAGAGTTCAAAGCGGGAGATCATGTATATCTCAGAGTTAGGCCTAGGAAAATTTCCCTGAAAATGGGAGCTTGTGCCAAGTTAGCACCTCGATATTGTGGACCCTTTGAGGTTCTATATAGAGTGGGACCTATAGCCTATAGGCTAGCACTTCCTCCCATAGTAAAAGCACATAATGTTTTCCATGTTTCATTATTAAAGAAATGTGTACATGATGCTAATCATATAATTGATTGGTCTGTGATCCAGGTGGAACCAGAGGGAGAGTTTCTACCAGAACCTCAATGCATACTGGATAGAAAGGAAACCTCGCTCCGGAACCGAACCATTGCACAGGTCAAGGTGCAGTGGAAACATTTTGGCCCAGATGAGGCTACATGGGAAATGGAGGATGCCATGAAACGTGCATATCCGATTTTGTTTACATCTGTACATGCATGTCAAGTTGACAGATAGAACATTGAGGATGATGTTCCTTTAAGGGGGAGGGAATTGTAACACCATGTTTCCCCTAGTCTGTAAAAATAACTATACTGGCCAAGTATTGTGGCAAACTCAGAAATGTGAATGTGTGATGTGAATGGACCTTGTGAAAAAGGTCGATGAATGTAAAAAAATATTATGAATATATATATATATATATATATATATATATATATATAATGCAGGACTGCTGAGAGGGGGGTGTGCTGAAAAAGAGACCACGATGGCTAAAGAATGGTGGTGGGAGGCACCTGGAATGGTGGCGTTAACTTCCACCGAAACCAATACCGTATTTGGACTTCACTGGCCCGGAGAACCAAGAGCGGCTCACTGGCCCCGAATTAAATGACTCTCCAGGTTGGTAGGTAAAGGGCTCCTCATGAGTAATGAGGGATGGTGGTGAACTGACAATCCATGGAGTCCTCAGACCTGACCACCACGAGGAAAATCGTGCCACACGCAACCTCGCAGAAAGGAGAAAAGGCAGGGAGAGTGGGCAATCAAGGGGAGATGTGAGGGGAAGAGAACTCTGGAAAAATACAGAGTGAGTGATAGCAGAGAAGAAGGAGAGTAACCTTCGTTCTCAGTCACTGGCAAACAGAGATGCAGTCTTTCAGCATCGTGGTCTCATATCGGTGGTGGCTAGTGGTAAATCCGTTGGGAGTCGCTGAGCCTACGGTTGGGTGGAAACGAGCACCCGTCTTAGCAGTTGAAATCACATCTGGTGTTATTTCTGATAAGTGTTTTACATATTGCATCTTGAAATGTATATCCTGGCATTTATGATCATCTTGCATCTTGAAACTTATATGCTGACATGTATGCTCATAGTTTGTGTAGTTTATGAATGGTTTGAGTATAAGACTGTCTGTGTGGTGTTGACCAGAAATGGTGGTTGCATGATTTTATTGGAAGTACCACGTATGGATTATGTTTATAGATATATTTGTATATATATATGCATATTGAGTTAATTCAGACTTCAAGTCTGTTCTCGGGAAATCTATACCCTTATCCGTCTCAGGTAATACCCTGGATAGATCTCCCCATAGAGACACCCTTTTTGGAAAGCTCACCAAGAACCTGGAAAAGGATTTGAAGGCGCAAGTCTTAGTAACCCTGTATGAGGAAGAATCATCCTCTTGAAATCTTGAAATGGCAGCGTAGGGATAAGTATCGATCGACGGATGAGATCCTATCGGAAGATCTGTGGTCATTCACGACACTTAGATTGGAGGAATGAACGAGGGCGTTAAATGCCTTGACCCTTTTTCTTTTATCTTCGTGAGTAGCGAAGAAATCGGGACCATAGATCCCCAAGGTCTGTGGGAGTATCTAGACCGTTTGTTTTTCCACATCCAGGGAGCAGCGGGAGAGTGCACAGCGCGGGATAGATCTGAACCATCACATCTTAGTTAGAAAAACCCAATAGTCATTGGATCTGTCAAGAGATGCATGAGGGTTAAGCCCTCGCGAACAGAGGCGAAAGTCCCGACAGAGGAGTTGATATCGGTATTTCAGATACTGGGGATTCGAATTGACAGAGGATCTGTGTCACTGGGGGTCGCAAGTCACGAAATCATGAGGAGAAAGGATAGTCATTGGATCCAGGTCAAGGGAGGACCGTTGGATCAAAGCCTCATCGCACGTATCGCGCATTCGGAGGTTCGGAGGTTGAAAGGACCTCGTCTCGACTGTAGAAGTCACGAAGTGTCGAGAGCTGAGGCACGAGTGTGGACACATGACAGAACCACAAGGTGGGGCCCGCGTGATTGACAGGCGGACACGCGTCGCAGGGGGAAAGGTGTCAACACTCCGTTGACTTCTCGCATCTCGGGGATTTGCAAGATAAGAACATGAGAGCTCAACCCTTCGACTTATGAAGTCGCAAAGTTGAGATGGGAGCTAGCGCTTAGCCTAGCCGTTGGTCATGCACAGAGGGCGCTGACATAAGGGAACTATACCCATTTTGTGATTTCGGGTATCAAGAATTTGGGAAGGAAGAGTCAGGAGTTTCGACTAGCGAACTCGCGAGATTGCGAGTTGTGACAAGCACCTTCAGGAATAGGCCTTGGTCATAGCACTGTGGTCGCTCGGAGAGGGTGGAGCTCGCACCTAGTGTTGTTCGCACAGGGAAGCTTCTGAAAGGACCTGTGGATCGATTGGAAGGAGATTCCAGCTGGGAATCAAAAGAAGTCGCTTCAGCTCATAAAAGAAACTGAACGATCCTCAAGACCGGAAGGTCGCGCAGAGACTCTGTCGAGGCAGAGGTGGCATCTGCAGCGTATGGTAAGCCCCGTAGGATTTCGGGGGAAAAGTCCCTCGAGAAAAGGCAAAAAATTTATTACGCCGCAGTGGGTGTGTGACAAGAAGGAGCCCACTGCTCCACTCCCCCCACGCGTCCAACCTCCTTGCGCGCTATGTGAGAAAAATGGACACCCAACCAACAAATTCCCATCTCTACCCGAGTTACATAACCTAATTCAACTCAATCAAACACCATCATCGTTCGTCACTTTATCAAGTACTGTCGCTACCTCCCCTAACATAGGTAGCAAAGGACTATGAGCCAAATTCGCTTGCGCCATATGTTCAAAATATGGCCATTATACACACCATTTACCAACACTACCTCAATTCTGACAGACATTAGTAGTAGTACGCCAAAGCTTCTAGCACGAACCCAGTCCAACTACATCATCCCCACCAAACATCACTGACATCCATTATGTCACGACTTCATTCAACGAACGTATGAGATGCCTTTTCTCTCTATGCGAATCCTTAGATCATTTTACATATCAATGTCCTATGATCATTGAATACAGGCAACGCCAAGTGACCTTGCTTCAAACTCTTTCACCCCCTATAGAATCGATGATTAACCTTACCCCATCACTAGAGATTCTTCATATTATTTCTCCTGAAATATAAACACTCCCTATTCCTCCGTGGTTCTTGGATGACTTATACGAGGATTTACCCCCAATTCTCCCTTTCATTTCCCCACGAAAATTTTACGCCCAACTACCACTGATAATCCTCGGTATCTCAATATTTGGTTTATGTCGAGCAAACCATCGCAATCTCATTGCATCATTCCCCCTGCTTCTTCATCACCAAAGGACAACCACATGGTGATAGTTACCGATATCACTCTTTTCGATCCCTTGTATTCTCGACAATTCTACTGTGACAAGGAGATACTCGAGGAATTAACCACCCCCGACTACCCATGGGATGCGCTACACCACAGAGCACTCTTCCTTTCATAGGAAGCCTTCACGCCTCCTAACCAACACCCCATATACGTAGTCGAAACCAAGGATTTTATCCCATCAGGGCATATCGACTGGTTCAATAACCCTATCCCTGCCCCTCATGCTTTTGAAAAAGAAAATATGGCCAACATTTCCCCCACCATCAAAATCGATATTTCCATAAAAAATGGAGTCGTCGAGGAAATCACCATTGGTTCCGCATGCACTCCTCAAGAAATCACCGCCTACAAATCCCTCTTCCAAGAATACTGGGATATTTTTGCCTGGTCATACACAGAGATGCCTGGCCTTGATCCCTCTATTGTCAAACATCGCATAGACACTTGGCCTAATATAACACTGGTTTGACAAAAACAACGACTGCTACACCCATCCAAAGTAGCAGCTATCAAAGCTGAGATTGACAAATTACGTGTTGTTGGGTTCATCTACCCCATTGCCTATAACTCATGGGTTTCCAACCCTATACCCATTAACAAAAAACAGGGCACTATCCGTGTATGCACGGACTTTCGCGATCTCAATCATGCCTGTCCCAAAGACAACTTTCCAACGCCTTTCATCGATCAAATTATCGACGACTGCGCAGTCCATGAGGCTTTGTCCTTCATGGATGGTTTCTCTGGCTATAACCAAATCCAAATCCACCCAGCCGATCAATACAAAACCGCATTCACCACCCCTTGGAGTACTTTTGCATATCGTGGCATGCCTTTTTGTCTAAAAAACGCTGGCACAACTTTCCAACGGGCTATGACATACATTTTTCACGATATGGCACATATCATCCTCGCATACTTGGACGACCTCACAGCTCGATCCAAAAAACGCACTCAACATCTTGATGATTTACGAATCATCTTCCACAGGTGTCGTCAGTACAACATCCTCTTGAACCCTCTCAAGTGCGCGTTCTGCATCACTACCGGGCGCCTCCTCAGATTCATCGTTTCCCATTGTGGCATTACCATGGATCCCCTCAAAGTCCAAGCCATCACAGAAATTCCACCCCCCCCCCCCNCCAACTCCAGAGCCTACAAGGAAAAGCTAACTTTTTACGGCGATTTGTCCCAGACTATGCCACTCGAGCACATGGTTTCTTTCGCTTACTACGCCACGACATCCCATTTCACTGGGATGAACATGCCCAAAAATCTTTCGACGATCTTAAAATGGCACTCTCCAATGCCCCTTTAATTAGTTCACCCGACTATAATCGTGACTACATCCTCTACATTTCAGCGTCAACCGTCTCAGTAGTAGGAATTCTCGTTCAAATAGGAGATGATGATCATGAGCATGTCATTTACTACATTAGTAAAAACCTCTTAGGTCCACCTTTGAAGTATAATCACGAAGAGAAACTAGCCCTTGCAGTCGTTCTCGCAGTCCAAAAACTGTGCCATTACATTCTGCTTCGCACAACCAAAGTCATAGCAGATTCCAACCCCATGCAATACTTGCTCAGTCGTCGGAAAATTAATGGTAAATTTGCCCGACGGATCGTTATCCTTAAAGAGTACGATCTCAGATTTTCAACACCCAAGAGAAAGAAAGCTCTCGTCCTTGCCAAACTCGTCACAGCCTTCCCCTCTGATACTAACAGTGCCCCCGTCAACACCAACTTCCCTGATGAACATCTCTTTTACATCACTTCGGATAATCCTTGGTACGACGAGCTCCTCGTCTACCTCTGAACCCAAAAGTTCGGTAACCACCTCTCACGAGATGATAGTCGTCGTATCCGCCATCAGGCCCCCCGCTATCTCCTCATCGGAGATATCTTATATCGGTGAGGGGTCGACACCATACTCCATCGATGCTTGAATATTGATGAGGCGGATAGAGTCTTGAACGACTGCCACAGCGGTGCATGCGGGGGCCATATTTCGAGGATGTCCACCGCTCAGAAAATCATCCGCGCAGGTTACTTTTAGCCTACATTGTTTCACGATTACATTCATGCCATGAAGCGATGTGATAAATGTCAGCTTTATGCCAACAAAGCACGAGCACCACCTGCTCTTCTACACCCAGTCATTACTGCAGGCCCCTTTTGTAAATGGGGCATCGAATTCATGATTTTCAAACCTCCATCCAACAATGGACACAAATAAATCATTGTCGCAGTCGATTACTTTACAAAGTGGGTTGAAGCCATGCCTACCTTCAACAACACCGCTGACACCGCAGCGTGTTTTTTCTTTAATCATGTCATATCTCGCTTTAGAGTACCACTCCAACTAGTCTCTGATCATGGGAAACATTTCGAGAATGAGATTTTCGTCGAACTCTCATCCCAGTTAGGATTCTCCCACAAGTTTTCCTCACCATATTACCCTCAGTCCAACAGAGAGGTCGAAGTAGTTAACAAGGTCCTCAAGACCATGTTACAATGCACGGTTAACAAACATAAGACCAATTGGCATCAAATGTTATTTTCCTCGCTATGGTCTTACCGTACGGTCATGAAAACAGCCACCGGTTTCACACCATTTCATCTACTCCACGGGGTCGAGGCCACTCTTCCTATCGAGTGTGAAATCCCCACCTTACACACCGCAATTGAGCTATTACCCGAAACTGCTCCAATGGAGCAGCATTTACTGCACTTAGAGTCCCTGGATGAAGATCGTCGATCTTCATTACAAAACAATGAGGCAGCCAAAAAACAGTCAAAATCCACCTTTGATCGCCATGTCAACCTCCGCTCATTTCACAAAGGCAACCTCGTCCTTGATTACGATATTGCTCATGATACCCTCGGTCATGGAAAATTCGAGTCATTGTGGCATGGCCCTTACATTATCCAACATTGCCTCACCAAAGGCGCATACATCCTGGCTTCCCCCGAGGGCCTCTCTCTCAAGGAACCCGTCAACGGGTTGTACTTAAAGAAATTTTACGCCTGAGCGTAGACATTCTACATTAGGTTATTTTCTTTTATAATGTTTTTAATCTTTTTTCCATACCTCACGCCTAAACTATCATTTGTGTTATTGACAGATGCCTCCTCCATCGGCCTACCACATCGGTTACGCCGACAACGCCAGCCATTGGACACAAAATCTCGCTTCGGTTGCTTGGGCCCTCTATTCCCCCTCACATGAACTGCTCCACTCCAACGGCATATGTTTGGGTTCATCAACCAACAACCAAGCTGAGTAAACCGTCGTCATTGATCTCCTCGCTGATGCCAACCATCATCGTATTTGTCACCTTAGCATCTTACTTGATTCTCAACTGGTTGTCCTCCAGCTCAACAATGTGTACTGTGTCCGCGATCCTTGCCTCTTTCGCAAATACCTGCAAGTTAGACTTTTATCTTGACATTTTGATTTCATTACATTTACACATATTCCAAGACAATTTAATCAAATTACAGATAACCTGGCTAACATTGTACTAGATTGGCATATATCA
>ML823906.1:24926-56113 GCA_009831015.1 Picea engelmannii
TTTAGTAATTCTCAACAAGCTTGACAATGGGGGAAACTGAGGATCTTCCTTCCAACGGTTAGAATATTATGAAGGAAACTTTCTATGAAACCATGTTGAAATTTTGGTATGTTTGTTTAACCATAGACAATGTCACATCATTGTCACCCAACCATAGGCATTCAAATATTCCAACCTCGAGCACACTAACCTTTACTTAGAATAATTCTGGCAAGCCTACTCCAGAACCAACAAATAAACCCTAGTTGCTAACTGTAGAAAAACTCAATACAAGTAGAGAATTCCTTCTCCAAGGGTAGCGCACAAGAGAGAGAGTCTCCATATCCACAGAACAAGCACCATACAGAACTGCAACAACTGCAACTGCACTACTCTCTCAGACTTGCTCCATACTTAGCAAGAATATCACCAAGAGTATCACCAAGAATGTCACCAAGAGAATCACCAAGAATGTCATCAAGAATGTCACCAAGAGAATCACCAAGAATGTCATCAAGAATGTCACCAAGAGAATCACCAAGAGAGAGACCAAGACCAAGAGATGAAAATGCACCTGTATTCCTCCTTGCAGTTGTAGTTGTAGCTGCAACTGCAACTCTCCACAAGACTTGTGCACTAACTGGTTATTCAAATGAGCTAAAACGTCCTCTATTTATATTAATATGTCCAATGACTTTTCTCGCTGGGCCGACCTAACTTTCTAGTAATTATGTTTTATGTTTATCTTTTTTCTGTGGAGCCGACTTGTATTTTTGGAAGATAATATTCTAATATTTCTATTCTTCTAGGTCGACTTGTCTTCTAGGGTTTCCACACATCTGTTTAATGGTTCACTTTGTTCCAAAATATTCTATTCTAAGTCATAGGTTACACGTGGAGGTTAATACCTCCCACAACTACCAAAAAATCAACACTTTATGCATACCATGATCAAAATGCTAGAAGACAATAGGAAAAAGGATGCACAATTATTATTGTAAAAGTTGGCTTACAATTTTAACGAGAAGAATTATAAATATAAACCCTAGACAATTTGAAAAATTACCAAAGTTAAGCAGTATGTCCTTGAAGTGAAAATTAAATGTTTCTATATATTAGTATATTTCTTATCTTTCTAGTCACCAATGTAGATCCATCTTAACTTTGGATCTATCAAGCACCGAGAGGAATCAAATCTCTCGAAGTGTATTTTTTTTATTGGATCTCTGGTTAGTTGTAGTCTCACTCAACTTCATAGAACTATCAACCCACAACTTATGCAGATATCTAAAAACACAATTTTGGTTATTCTTAAAATATTTATATTTGTATTGTAACAATATTTCTATGTGAATACCATATCTATAGTTTCTTTATTTATGTTTAAATATAGTATGTTTTATTTATGTCTCTATATAGTAGTTTTTATTTTAGGTGGACATATCATATCTCTCTATAGATATTTTTATTTCCATTTGTATTTATATTTGGCTAGCGTATAGTATTACAATTATTATTTTTACAAGTATTATATTTTTTTGAAGCTGACATATGATAATGTGAATGTTAACCATGTGACAAACGTGACAACATCTCTATCATACATGGTTGAAGATGCACTTTTCTACTCTCTGTGCAATAATAAGAATCCTTCAACAAAATAATTCAAATACAGTCTGTAAAGCCTTTACATCAACCTTGAAAAATCAATAAATACATATGAATCACAAATATTCATGAAATAAAGGAATGATTAAGTAATTTCATTCTCATTACTCATGAATGCTTCATGGTTCTCACATATAATGATACCAATATGGTGAAATTGCATTACAATTCATTAATTCATAAATCCTAGAAATATTGAACACTAGGATATACCATTCATTTTTATTTAATCTAAAAGGTACACAACTAGTTACCCCATTTAAGAAATCTTCTACTCGATCAATGAAATTAAGAAGCAATTAAATGAAGATGCAATGTAATCAACTCTCATGTTCAAGGTATAACATAAAATTGAAATATGCCCTTATAATTGAATCATAAAGAACATAAGAAAATTGTGAGATACACTAGGATACATATTCCAAAACATTTTGCAAATACATGGGATCAATATGAAAATCCATGGAGGGAAATTTTAAACAAAACTCTATAAATAAGTATTGATATATGAAAATAATATGAAGAAAAGGTAGAAGTTAACGAGTACTTTATACTCTTGTGGATAATGTGTAAATGATAAGTCCCACATACCAATTTAATATATTCCTTCCAACATTGTCAGATATATTAGATCAACACTCCATTTTGTAAAAATATGATTCAAAAGAGATCTATATCCATACTAAGTTGTAACATGTTTTATTAATATAGTATTCAAGGGTTAAGTTCAAGCATATGTTTTTGAACACATTCATGTTAAAGTTGTTCTTATGGTCCATTTGACATCGACAATCCATTGACATTAGACAAGGTGAACTCAACATTATAGATTTTACCATACAAAAATTGTGATTTATGAATACCTTGTCTTTATCAACACATTGTTGTAGATGTTTATTCTACCCAAACATGCTTGTTCTAGAGTTTCACTTTATGAACAGTTGGAGGTCAGCGAGAGGTTAGTTTTCCAGGAGGCAACACGTGCTATTTTTTTAGTGGGTTTCAAGTTCAAGTTTCCTGATCCATTTTTAGAAGGATTTCCTCATGTATCAAACTAACATTCAAGTTTTGGAGGATGGATGGGAAGTTGAGGACAATTAGATAGACATTTTATAATCTTGATTTAGCTATATTTAGAAATTTATATTTTAGTAAAATCGATATTTTTCAACAATAGATGGTTTGGGGACCCAATTGAGAGTTCTTCAAATAAGGTTTCTTAGATTTTCAATATTTACAATCTTCGAAATATTTTTAGAAATTTTATCTTTCTTGAATTTTAAAATAGATTTGGATACCCTTTTGAGAGATGAACATGGGGTTTGGCTTTTGTGAAGTTTTGAGATATTTTGGCCTTGGTCAAAGCTAATCAAAATTGGTCAACCCAATATCTACAAACAGAGTTTTTGAATTTTCAAGGATAATCACATTTTTGTATACCTACTATCAAGTAAATGATGGGGATACAATTTGATAGAAATTAGAGAAAATGAAATTTTGGTCCATTTTATCCTTGATATTTTTCAAGATTTGGTCATATTTTTGGAGACCTGGTATCGTATATAGCATTGGTGTTAAAATTCAAGTTGGTATGAAAAGTTTTTTTTTTGGTCATTTTTTGTGGGGTCTGAAGCTTTCTAGAACATTCTAGATGCTTCTATGGTGGGCCCCACTTGATGTGAGCATTCTATTACAAGAGACCTAGAGCAAACTTTCAGGAAAAAGGTGTTAGTTACCTTAGGAAACACTTAATGCGTATATATTTTTGACATTGACCTAGGGCACAATACATGAGTTATTCTTAGCACTTTTGTTGGTTTCACATGTGTTATTATTTGCCTAGAGAAGTGTGCCCTATTTGGAGCTTGAATTTCCATTTAAGTTCACTCTACTTCTGGTGTAGTCCCTTGGAGTTGACTCTTCGTACATGGAACTATTATTTTTGGAGTTTTCCTAATTTGAAAATTATGTACTCATGAACACTTATGACACACTTCGTGATCAATTCTATTATAAAATTTTGTAGGCCTTATCATGTCTAATTGTGGTCTGGAGAAGTGCACCCTACCTTATGAATAAGGTTGAACTTTGAATCATGCATGGAGGTGCCTTATTAGGTCTATTTTGAGGAGATCCTTGAGCTATGTTTACACATGTTCTACTCTTGAAAGTTGATGATGTATTTTTGGAGGTCCTTTGATACCTACTTCATTTGTTTTCGTTGGTTGTGGAGCTTGATTATCTTCTTGATTTAGAGTCCTTGTTTTAGTCGTGTTTGGATCCTAGTTCCTTACGGGGGGCGGGGGGGGTGTAGGGGGGGATTTCTCCCCCACTAGTGTCACCTAGGGGGTAGCACCCCCAAAGAGAATATTTTTGGAAAAATTTTCTTTGTAAAATATTGTTATTTTGTATTCAATCTAGATTGTTCATCATTAGGTCATAGATCTGATGGTAGAAGTTATGTTGGTGCCTTTTTTCCCTATAAGGAAATCCTATTTTTATGGGGGAATTGTGTTACAACTGTGAGTGTGAAAGAGTATTGTGACTAAGAGAGAGTGAAGAGGAGGTTGCAATGGATGCATTGTAGGTGTTATCCCTTCATTTTCTATATGGAATAAAGGAAGGACAAGTTATTTCTCCATGTATGTATCCCATATCGGGTGAACCATGTATATCGATGTCTCTCTTGTATTGTGTTCATCTATGTTTTTTTTCTTCATTTATTTTGATTTATTTTTTTATTTCTCTATGATCATATTCCTAACAAATGGTATAAGAGCTGAAAGTTTATTTGGTTGATAAACTTGTAGGAAAAGAGGGTTCCTGGTTCAAATGGGAGCAATGGCGGAAGAAGGAAAGTTTAGGGTTGAGAAGTTTAATGACCAAAATTACAAGTTATGGAAGATGCAAATGGAGGAATATCTATTTCAAAATAACCTTTTCCTACCATTGGGAAGAATAGCAAAGAAATTGACGACTATGAAAGACAAATATTGGGAGGTTCTTGATAGAAATGCACTAGGAACAATACAGTTGTTCTTGGCAACGTCGATGGATTTCAACATTTCAAAAGAAAATACAATGAAAGATATGATGAAGGAATTGGCTAAACTGTATGAAAAAACCTCAGCCTCCAACAAGGTATTTATTATGAAGGGTCTATTTAATATGGATATTTCATAAGGAGGGTCTATTGCTGATCATTTAAATGAGTTTAACATAGTCACCATTTAGTTCAGTTTTGAATGGCTTGGTCATTGCTGTGAGTAATTCTATCTCTGTTTCAAACACTTTAAAGTTTGATGATGTTGTTGGTGTTTTCCTTAGCGAGGAAATGCAACATAAAATCATAGGTGAGACATTAGGTAATGCTTTAACTGTGGAGAACAGAGGAAGACAAAGGGATAGAGGAAAGGGCCTACAGAATCGTGAGAAGTATAATAAGGGTAGATACAAATTCATATGGAATCTAGAGTGATGGAATGGAAGGAAGAAAGAACACTTGAAGAAAGACTATTGGTCTCAAAAAGGAAAACACAGAGATGGACAACAAGAGAATAATTAGGAAGAAAATGTAGTAGGTGATGTGCTGTAAGATTATTTAATCCTTTCATTAGATAATATTAATGATTCTTGGGTGGTACACTTAGGGGATTCATTTCATGCCACACCCCATAGGAAATTTTTTCAAGACTATGTTCAAGGTGATTTTGGACAGGTTTATTTGGGTGATGATAAACTATGCAAAATTTTTGGAAAGGGTAAGATCTAGATCAAATTTATAGAATGGAAACCAATGGTTAGTGAAAGAGGTGAGGCACGTTCATGATTTAAGAAGAAATATAATTTCAATAAGGAAGTTGGGAAGTGAAAGTTGTACAATTACATTTACAGACAATTCATGGAAGGTCCTAAAGGATCACTGATAATAGAAAAAATAAAGAAGGTAGGTACATTGTACTTATGCACTGGTAATGTTGAATATTCCATTTATTTAGTTTCTATAGGAGTGGATACAACATAATTACATCATAGGATTGGACACATAAGTGAGAAGGGGATGAAAATTCTCCACTCAAGGAATTTGTTTCCAGATTCAAAAAAGGTAGATTTGGATTTCTGTGAGCACCGTGTTTATGGAAAACAAAGGAGATTAAGATTTCTCAAAGTTGGCAAGAAAAAGAAGAGTGAAAAATTAGAGCTTGTGCATATAGATGTATGGGGATTGGCTCAAGTATTATCTCTTGATAGCTCTTATTATTATATTACTTTTATTGATGATGATACTAGGAAAAATTGGGTTTATTGCATTCAAAAAAATATGATGTCATTGATACTTTTAAGAAATGGAAATATTTGGTTGAGTTTGAGATAACAAATAAGTTGAAGTGCCTCAAATAAGATAATGGAGGAGAATAATACAACAAAGAGTTTGATAGTTATTGTTCATACCATGGGATTTGAAGAGAGAAGATGGTTTTAGGAACACCACAAGAAAATAGTGTGTCAGAAAAGATGAACATGACAATCATGGAGCATGCAAGCATCATGATATTGCATGCATGATTTCCCTTATAGTTTTGGGAAGATGTTGTGGATGCTATTGTTTACTTAATAAATAGAGGGCCTTCAAGTTCTTTGTATGCTGGAATTTCAGAGGAGGCATGGACATGTAAAAAGGTAAAATACTCATTTCTAAAGACTTTCGATTGTGAAGCATTTGTCCATATTGATAAAGAAAATAGAACGAATTTTGAGGCAAAATCAAAGAAATATACTTTTATTCGATATGGAGTTAATGATTTTGGTTATCTCTTATGCGATTATGAAAATCACAAAGTTGTTAGGAGTAGAGATGTGGTATTCAACGAGAAGGTCAAGTACAAATATTAGTTGATGGGAAATAAACAAGAAAAGGAAAACAAAAAATACACAGTGCTTGATAAAATCATAGAAAATGAAATTCCAAAGGTGCCAGAAAATCAAAATGTTCAACAACAAAAACAATAACAAAAACAACATGTATATCAAACTTCTACAAGTGTTGTTATAAGATCTACCAGGTGAAGTAGACCCCTTGAACGATACTCTCCTTCATTGTATTATTTATTATTGACTAGTTATGGTGAGCTAGAAATATATGAAGAAACAAAGCATGTAGAAACCATAAAGAAGTGGGAGCAAGGCATGAAAGATGAGATAGACTCCTTGGTACATAAACATACTTGGGACTTGGTTCAATTTTCTGTAGGTAATAGAAAATTGCAGACTAAATGGGTTTACATGTTGAAGGAAGAAGATGGAGGAAGAGATAGGTACAATGCTAGACTTGTTGTAAAGGGGTTTGCACAGAAGAAAGGTGTATATTTAGATCAAATATTTTCTCCTATAATGAACTCAATAAGAACTATTTTAAGTCTAGTGGCAATGGAAGATTTGCATATTGAGCAGTCAGATGTAAATCCAACTTTTTTCCATAGGGATTTGGAGGAATATATATATATATATATGCATCAGCCATAGGGGTGTGAGGTCAAAGGGAAGGATAATTTAGTATCCATTTTGAAGAAGAGATTGTATGGCCTAAAGAAATCTCTAAGGAAATGGTATTTGAATTTGATAGGTTTATGACAGAACAAGGTTATAGTAGATTTCATTTTGACCAATATGTTTATTTTAAGAGACTAGATAATGGTAGCTATATTATATCATTATTGTATGTAGATGACATGCTTGTTGTAGGGTCTAACATGCAAGATATAAATGTCCTCAAAATAAAATTAGCTAATTCAATTCTGATGAAGGATTTGGGTGTTGCAAAGAAAATCCTTAGTACGAGAATAACAAAAGATAGGAACAATCACAAATTAACATTGTCTCAGGGTGAGTACATAGAGAAGGTGTTGGAAAGTTTTAAAATGCAGGATGAAAAACCAATTAGTACACCTTTGGATATCCATTTCAAAATGACTAAGGAGATGTGTCCCAAGACACAAGAGTAGATAGACTACATGTCCAAGGTTCTGTACTCATCGGTAGTTGGTAGTTTGATGTATGCAATGGTGTGAACAAGACCAGATATTTCACATGCAATGGGAGTTGTGAGCATGTATATGAACAATCCAAGTAAAGAGCATTGGAAGGCAACGAAGTAGATTCTCAGGTATTTGAGAGGTACTACTACTCAAGCATTATCATTTTGGATGTTCAAACACTGTTCTATAGGGATATGTTGATTCAAATATGGTAGGTGGTATAGATAGTAGAAGGAGCACCACAGGGTATGTTTTACTATAGGTGGAACATTAGTAAGTTGGATTTCAAAATTGCAAGAGGTTGTTTCACTTTAAACAACAAAAGAAAAGTATGTCGCTGATACATAGGGTAGTAAAGAGATGAATTGGTTACAAAGGTTAATGGAGGAATTGGGAAGATGAAAAAGAATAGAAGGTTGAACAATGAAATCCAGAGTGCCATTCATCTTGCAAATAACTTAGCCTTCCATTATACGAATAAACATATACAATTCAGGTACCATTTCACACGATCAGTTTTCGAAGATGGAAAATTGAAGCTGGAAAAGATAAACACTAGCTAGAATCATATAGACAAGTTAATAAAGGAAGTAACTAGCCTGGAGAAATTGAGTTCCTTCTCAGTTTCAATTGGCCTTCAAGCATGATGGTGAAAATGATAAACTTGTCAGGTCCAAAGTTGGAGCATAGTCCAACAGCTGCATTCGTGGTGGAGTTGTTGTGATCAGTCTCCAAGTGGGATATTGTTAGTTGTGGAGCCTGATTATATGCTTAATTAAGAGGTCTTGTTTCAACCATGTATGGATCCCAATTCCTAATGGGGGGGTTTTCACCTCACTAGTGTTTCTGAGGATTCCAGGGGGTGGCGTCAATTCTTTGGAGCCCCCTTAAAGAGATTTTTTTTGGAAAATTGCTATGTCAAATATTGTAATTTTGTATTCAATTTGGACTATTCATCATTGGATCATAGTTATGACGATAGAAGTTATGTTGGTGCATTTGTTTCCCTAGAATGTAACCCTATTTTTATGGGGGCATTGTATTATGGCTGCGAGTGTGAGAGAGTATTGTAACTGAGAGAGGATACTGTGAGACAGTGAAGAGGAGGTTGTAGTCGATATGTTGTAGGTGTTATCCCTTCATTTTATGGACAAAATAATGGAAGCACTGGTTGTTTCTTCATGGATGTAGCCCAGATCGGGTGAACCAAGTATATTGGTGTCTCTCTTGTATTGTGTTCGTCTATGTTTTATTTCCACATTCATTTTGATTTTTTTTATTGCTTCGTGATCCTATTCATGTGGGGACTTGTGCTATCTTCATCAAGGTTCTATTCCTAGTAGGAGGGCACACATTTTTGAGTTATGGCATACACAAGCATACTTTCCCTCTTGAGATTAAGTGCTTCAATATTTTGAGCATAGTTCTTACTTATATTTGGGACCTTTCTCCTCTATCTCATGTGCCTTATTTGGGGATTATTTTATTGGGTCTTCCACTATTTATATATATTATGTTCAATGAGTTATCCTATGTATTCTCCCAAGCTTAGTCTATAAGAGATGGAAACGTAGTGAGCGTTCACCATCCATTATTTGCTTGAGTTATCTAGTCTTCCATCCCATTGTTTTTTGGTTTGGGTGAGAGTGAGAGAGTGTATCATTCAGTGAGAGTTAAAGGTCACTCTCATAATATTCATGTGATTCCATCCTTGGACTTGGTGAGATAAGGTATTTTTAAAGTAGTTTGACATCCCCTAGAGTTCTTTGAAGTTGAAGCCAATATCTCCAAATTGTGTACTTGAAAATTTTGAATAAAAGTACCATCTAATTTAATGACTAAATCTCATTTTTTATGTGAATTTATTGAATTGATTGACATTGGAAATCACCCCACCCAATAATTTCTCTACTCCATCACCCACAAAATTCAAGGCACTATGGCCTTAATGAAAATTTTAAGAGATTTACTTTGGTGTGATTATTCCTTTACATGAAGATATGCACTTTTCATGTGTATATTTGAGGTGTCTTGTCAATAAATTTGCATGGAAATAAAGGTTATTTAACAAATTTAAGTCTAAACATGCATAGTACTTGCTATCCATAATTTATTTAACATAGATTTCATGTCTGCTATTCTATTTACATCAAGTTTTTCCTCTAATTTGAAGTGGTTTTTGACAAGAAAAGTTCAATTTTTATCCTCAGATTGCATAGGGATCACCTCTTGAGTATAAAACACACTAACCTGAAGTGTAGAGGGAATGTACATGGGTGACAATGTGACTTCTCGATCCAACTTTGGAAGTCTTCCAATTTCAAGTGGTAATATTTTGGCATCATTATCATGGAGCAAGCCACGCTTCCCTGAGATGTGAATATGGTCATTGTTGAAGATTCTATTTGTTAGGCCAGGTATGGATAGAGAATGAGTAACTCCATGGATGATTATTTCGTTAATGTGAGTCATACATAAATACCTTGAGGAGATGAATCTTGGTTTCATCTTCCAAGACCTAAAATGATTCTTGAAATTCACCTGTGACTCTTCATATTCCTAATTTAATATTTACAACACTATTTATAAAATACCATAATCCCAAGGATTAGGTATCCAACATTCCCCCCCTTGATCCAAAGGGGTTTTTGTGTGTCCAAGAATCATTCTAATTTTTTCAAAATTTTCTCTTCCAAGCGCTTTGGTGAAGATGTCCACAATTTGCTCATTTGTGGAACAATTTCTCAAGCGAATAGTCTTGTCCTTTACATGATATCAAATCAGATGGTACTTTATGTTGATTTTCTTGGTTCAATAATGAAATTTTTGATTCTTGACCAACTTGATTGAAGAAGTATTTTCAACTAGAATAGGAGTATAATTCACATACTTCTCCTACAAATATTCAAGTATTTTCCCGAGCCATACAATCTTCTTTGTTGCCTCTGCATCTACCACTTATTCTTCCTCTATTGTGAAATATACTGGAAATAATTGTTTGTGTGATCTCCAAGAGACAGTTTCTGATCCAAGACTCATGAGAAACCCTAAAGTTGACACTATGTTTTCTTTATCCCCATCAAAGTTTGAATCAAAATATCCAATCAATTTGAATTCATCCACATTAGAATACTTGAGTCCAAAATCTTGAGTTTCCTTCAAGTATTTTAGAACTCTTTTTGCAACACACCAATGTCCTTCACAAGGTTTTTTCATGAATTTGGAAAGAATCACAACAACGAATGGAATATTTGGTCTAGTGGTGGTAAGGTAGATAAGACTTCCCACAAGCTATCTCTACTTGGTTGCATCCTCTAATTCATTCCCTTATTTTGATGTGAGATTTAGATTTTGTTCCATTGGAGTAGAGAGAGGGTTACACTTAGCCATTCCAAACTTGTTCAACAATTCTCCAATGTACTTCTTTTGGGAGACGAATTTGTACTTCAGATTTTGAGTCACTTCAATACCTATGTAATAGTGAAGATGTCCCAAATTTGTTATCTCAAATTTTTTCTTCAACTCTTTCTTTATGGGTGCAATATAGATTTCATTGTTCCTTGTTATTAATATATCATCTACATACACTACAAGATATACCATATTTTTTCCAACTTTCTTGACAAACATAATTGCATCATCAAGATTAAATTGATTGAAATTGAATTTCAGAAGATGCTCAGTTAACTTTTAATACCAGGCTCGCGGTGCCTGTTTAAATCCATATAAGGATTTAATGGGTTTTCATACTTTCTATTCTTGTATATTCACAAAAAAACCCTCTGGCTTATACATGAATACATTCTCTTTCAAGTCTCAATTCAAGAAATGAGTCTTCACATCCAATTGATGAACTTTTCATCCATTATGTGCTGCCAAGGAAAATAAAGTATGAATGGTATCCATTTTTTTGTAGTGACAAAAGTATCCTCATAATCAATACCTTATTTTTGGAAAATCATTTTTCCATGAGCCAAATGGTTTGGTTCTAAATGGAGGGTCCACCAACTTCCGTGTCCCATTCTTGATGGGAGCATCATACTCCTTCTGCATGGCTTATTTCCACTCATCATGAGAAGTGGCTTCTTCAAAGGAAATTGGTTCAAAGTTAGTAGATAAATTCAAATCACAATCATATGAAACATCTATATCATCTACATCACCTAAATTTAAATTATCTACATCACCTCCATCTTGTCTTGTATAAGTTTTGGTTCCTTTCTTTCCAACCTCATTAGGATGAACACTTTCAAGTGTCTTTATGGTATAGGTTTCATAGTTGATTGAGATGGTGCTAAATTCTCATAAAGGTACATCCTTTCAATCCTCTCAATCATATCATCCAAATAAACTTTAGGTTCTGATGAGGTGGTTGGAACTTCTTCATGAGGGGGAGATGGTGCTTCAAAAGGAGATTCCAGAAGTTGATCCAAGATAGGGACCCCCCTTCAAGATGTGGAATATCATCATCAAACTCATAATATGTCTTTACATGGGTGAATATATCCATATGATCAAGTTGTCGGTCAACAATTTTGTAATTCTTGGAGGATTCAAGAAAAATTACATCTGTGGAAAGAATGAATTTATTGTTTATCTCATCATAAACATGATATTACTTGGTGGTATTTGATTACCCCAAGAAGACACACTTCTAAATATTTTCATCAAGATTGTTTCTTTGCTCCTAAGGAGTTAAGGCATATTAGGTGGAACCAAAGACCCTGAGATGCCTCACAGAAGGAATGTGACCATACCAAATTTCATAAGGAGAATTTTTCTCAAGAGGATGATATGGACTCTTATTTTTCACATATACTACACATAAAACTACACCAGACCAAAACATTAATTTCACATTTTTGAAAAACATCATGGAACAAACCATATTTAAGAGAGTCTTGTTCATTCTTTCAGCTACACCATTCTGCTGAGGATTGTGTGGAACTGTGGTTTGATGTTGAATCCTATGTTGGTGAAGATATCTTTCAAATTCATTAGATTTATATTCTCTTCCATTATCAGTATGAAGAGTTCCAATATGTGATTGTGCTTCATTTTGCATCCATACATGAAATTTTTTAAAAGTTTCAAAAGCCTGTGATTTTTCTTTCAACAAGTACACCCAAAACATCCTAGTGTAATCATCAATAAAAGACATGATATATTTATTTTCATTAGAAAATGGAACAACCATGGGAATGTTGAAATCCTTACTCTAGCACCTAGGTATCTTGTGTTGTTTATTGTAGCTTCAAGAGGTATTCCCACAAGAGGCCAATGTGTTAGGCATGTGTAAATATTCATTGGAACCATATTATCCTTTCGTTTTAGTGAAATAATCTCAGGAATGAGGCTAGGGCCTCATGGGTAAGTTGATGGGATTTGTGGGCTTGTAATGGGGTGTCCCACCCAAAAATAGGAATAAAATATTCTAATTAATTGTTGAGTTTAGAAGGGGTGCCTAAACTCACACATTGGACTTGTATATAAAGGAGAGAGGTCATTGTGACATTTACTCATTGTGAAAATATGGAGTTATCATAAGTGAGTGAGCACTTGTGCTAGGAGGCTTGGTGATTTCCGCAAAAGGAAATTCTGCAATGGTGGCAAATATGACCTAGGAGAGAGGAAGTCAAAGAGAGTGAATTGTACGAAGGTGTTCCTACAAGTTTTATGTACTTGTACACAGATTGCAGGAAGGGTGAATCATGTATGTATGCAGGTTGCAGGAAGGGTGAACCTGTATGTACCCAGGCTGTAGTGGCCACAATAGTGTATACAGAGATTGCAGTAGGAACATTGGCACATTTATGTGGGTTGCAATAAGGTGAATCGTGTACGCAATTTTTTGGGAAGGAGCACATTCGTACATGTTGACAGGTGACGCCAACAAGAAATACAAGTGGTCTGCAATATATTTGCGGGCAAAGGGAATTTCTAGGGATTTACTGAGGTGTGGTTTTCTGATCATTTGTGTTATTGGAGGACAAGGTTGTCCTCAGATTTTGGTAAAATTGTATTGGTTGGGAGGGTCGGTTTCACCCTCATGATTTCTGAATTTGACAAGTTTATATAACAAAAATATGTGTCTCTTGTGTATTGATGATTCATCTCTGATCTTGTTGTTTCCGTTGCATATATTTTTAGTCAATAATTTTCAATATAAATTTTTTCAGTGATAACAACTAGGATTTATTGTTAGATCACTAGGAAGCAAGTTTTAAACTTGAAAATTAGTCACATAGAGTTGCATGTGAAAATTGACATCTTGTTATCTAGTGATTTCCTTACTGCAAATCAAGTTAGAAACTCACAAAACAAAAATACACTTCTGGAATATTCAACTCATAAAGATAGCGAAAGCGATATTGGAAACCAAATCATGCACACATAAACACCAATATTTTTGGGTAGATACCCCTAGAAAAACCTCGGAGGGAAAACAAATACTGAGATGATTTTATTATGACAAAATCATGGCTCCCATAATAGGGATAATGTCCCACTCAGAGAAATACAACTATAGACAAACCTGGAAAAGTATGATTTGTTGTATGACCAATACTTGGCATGTTTTTCGAGGTGTATGCTCCTTTCCTTAATTTATCCATCATATATGCACATGTCTCCACTGACATATGTTTACACGAACTTGAGGAATGCAAAACAAACTCTGTATGGCTCGACCCTTTCCTGTGGCTTCTCTCTGCTAAAACCCACTTGCGGATGCCTTTCTTCTCTCTTCTCCTTGACCTGATATCTACATGGAATTCCTTCTCCACTTATACAAGATCTCCTTTAGTCACAGTCCTTTGTGATCCAACCCTCAAGTTTCATCAAGTCTCTTCTCCTTCATCCTAACCTTGCTTTTATAATCTTGATTTATGACCTTACAATAATCTCCAAAGTGATTGACGACTGCTATTACTTCTCACCTCATTTGGGATCAATGGCTAAGATTAAATGATAACTTTTAGCATTTCCTTAAATAACTCAATTTATTCAATTTATTAATAAAATAAATTTAATTTAATAATTACTTTAATTAAATTAAAGTTAAGGATAAAAGGATTTGGATGATTTCCACACATCTAGATACATAGAACTCTGCCAAAATACATGTTCGATGATACCATGCATCAACACTCCCTCTTAGCAAGGAAGGTATTCTGCACCACTCCAAGTTTGTCTTTGAAGAAAAAAAACTTCCCTTTCTCCAAGGGTTTGGTCAGAGTATCTCCAACCTTCTCATATGTGGAAATATACTGAAGCTTCACTGCTCCCTTCTAGATCCTATCTTGAATGAAGTGGTATCTGATCTCTATATTCTTAGACCCATCGTGGAATACTCTATTCTACAAGAGTTTGATACAACTCTAATTATCACAATATATGATCGTATGCTCCAACTCCTAATCAAATAAACCTGTATGAAATTTGCGAAGCCAAATGGATTTACAGATAGCCATACTCCCTGCCATATACTTTACCTCTGTTGAAATGAGTTCTACAAAAGTCTTCTTCATGCCGAACCATGTAATCATTGTTGATCCCAAGATGAAGTACCACCCCGAGGTTCTCTTTATTTCTATTTCACTCCCTGCCAAATATGAGTCTGTATATCCCTACAACTCCACTCCATATCCTCCAAGATACCTCAATCCATACTCCATTGTACCTCTCAGGTACCTAAGAACATGTTTCGTTTCTATCCAATGCACCTGCCTTAGCTCGACCATGAACTAAATCAAGGTGTTAACATCAAAACATATATCTGGCCTGGTATTGACCAAATACATCAAGGACCCAATCAAATACGTGTATATCCTTACATCCACAAAATATGAATTTGAAGTGATAACCTTCTTCATATTAGTAACCATAGGTGTAGCCATCAGTCTAAATTCTTCCATCCTAAATCTCCTCAATATCTCAACAACGTACTTCCCTTGACAAAATAAGATATCTATTGATACCTTCCATACCTCTGACCCCAAGAAAGAATGCATCAGGCCAATTTACTTCATCTTGAACTCAATAACTAAATATGCTTTGCACTATGCAATAATCTCCTCTGCAACTGTGAGAAACAAATCATCAATGTATGGAACCAAGATGAGTGGATCCATTCAAACACGTATGAAGTTCAAGTTAGGATCCACCTCACTCTTGGTAAAGCCCATAGTATACAAGTATCTGTCTCCTAGAATACCATGCCCTGGGTGCCTGTTTGAGTCTGTACAAGGCTTTCTTAAGCCTACACACATGAGACTCCGTCCCATGTACCTCAAAGTCCTAAGGTTCCTCTATATACAGTTACTCCTCAATGATCCCATTGATGAAATTTGTTTTCACATCCATCTAATGTATCCTCCACATCATAAATGAAGCAATAGAAATAAAAACTCGAATAGAAGCATACCTGACAACAGGAGAAAATGTCTCCTCATAGTCCAATCCCTCTTTCTGGGAGAACCCTCTTGCCACAAACCTCACCTTGAACTTATCGATGCTACCATCTACAACATACTGTATCTTGTAGAGCCACCTAGAACTCAAAATTGACTTCCCCTCTGGTCTCTACACTATGTCCCAAACATCATTCCTCATAATAGAGGTGTACTCCTCTACCATGGCATCCTACCATACCTGTTGATTTGTTGCTTCCTTAAAACTGGAAGGCTTAACATCAATGATGCTACTCATAAGCACCATATAGTTTGGAAACTTCCTTGGAGGCATGCGCTCTTTCACCACACTCCTAGGAGCCTCACCAACATCCCTCAATGTCTGTAATAGCCACCTGGGTCTCCTGATAGGACTGGAAAGGGATATCTCCTCTTCTCCACTTGAATTCTTAACTACTGATTTTTTCTCATCATTCAAAGCCAGATACTCCTCATCACCTATCACTATTGATGACTCCTAATATCTCCTAGATGCCAAGTTCTCCTTGAACTTAACATCTCTACTCATAGTTTTCTTCCTTAGAGCTGGAATGAATATCATGTAATCCTTTGAGGTCTCATTGTACCCCACAAATATATCCTTTTTCCTGGAGGCTCCAACTTCATCCTCTTATCCATAGGGGCATGGATATAAATTGGAAAACAAAAATCCTCAAATGTATTATCCCTGGATTCACTCCAGAGAATGCCTCATCTAGAATCTTTTTCCCTAGTATCCTGTGAGGACTCATGTTATGCACATACACCATCATGTTAAATTACTCTACCCAAATAAACATAGGAAACTCCTGGTCATGTATCATAGCCCTGAAAGAACCAATGATAAACTAATTCTTTCTCTCTGCAACCCCATTTTGCTGAGGATTGTATGAGACTATCATCTCCCTCTTGATCCATGCCTCCTCACAGAAATCCTTGAAGTCATTGGAGGTGTACTCTCCAACATTATCCAACCTCAATACCTTGATATTCATACATGTCTAGTTCTCCACCTAAGCTCTACACTCTTGAAGCTGACTGAAGACCTCATCCTTAGTCTTCATAAAGAAGATCTAGGTTTTCCTGGAAATTCATCAATAAACATCACATAGTATGATGATCCCTGTACTGATGCTACCAACATCGTCCCATTCACCTCTGAATGGAAAAGATCCAATATCCCCTTTGACCTACTCTCTTTGCTAGGAAAACCAACCTTGGCATTCTTTCCAAGTGCACACCCTCTATACACTCCCTGTTGCTCAATACTTAACTATGGAAGACCTATAACAATCCCCCTTAGAATTGAAAATTACCTATAGTGTAGGTTTCCCAACCTCTTATGCCAAGACTCACATATGCTATCACTGGCATGTACCAAATCTTGAACAGGCTTGCCCTACAACTAGTATAAAGTTCCCGCTCTAACCCCAATGACCATTATTGTTTATGAGCTATATTTCTCTGGATGTATCAATACTTTCCGTCTTTGGAAATTAATGGTAAAAACCCTATACCCCATAGCTGAGACTGAGATAAAATTATTCTTTAAACCTAGTATGTAAAGAACATCCTAGGCATCCAACGAACCTCCTAACTCAAGCTAGAATGTAACTGTTCTTTCTCTCTTCACTGCATACTTGGCATCATCAACAATATCGACATGAACATATGATTCTCTCTCTGTCATATTGCTAAATAGATCTCATTCTTTTTTCATATGACGATATGTAGGATTGTCCAAGAACAAAGCACTCCTCATAGTTGTGGTGGTAGAAAGGCAAGAAACCGGTGATAAATACTTCTCAAACTTCATTACAAACTCATCTAGTTGCATCTCTATTGATGTTGTTGTATGCGTATTTGTTTTACCCTTCCTCTTCTGTGGACACTAAGATGCATAATTTCCATTCTTATGACATGAGAATCACTTGATTTTACTCAAGTCCTTCTTCTTCCCTAGCTGTGATGAGCCTCCATAACTGTTACCCTTCTTGCTAGAAATATTTCCTTTTCCCTTCCTTGTCTTATTGATAAGAGCCAAGTTCGCATCACTACTTCCCTGTTTGTTTCTCTTAGAATCTTCACGAGTCTCTTCCTAGATGCAATCATCCCAAAGTATCTGTTAATCTGGGAGATGTTCCCGAGCACAAAATCCCTTGATAAATGGTTCCCAATACTTGGGAAGACCATTCTATGCCAGATTCACAAGCATTGTGCCCTCCTTTTTCTCCCCTATGTTTGCAAGTTGATCACACACGTATGTGATCCTCATGAAATAACTGGTAACATTGTTAGATCTAGACATATCCACCGATCTGAGTTTATTTCTTAAGAGCATCTTCCTATTCATGTTAGTGCTCTAGAATAAGCCTACCAAGGCATCAAACATATCTTTGGTCGTCTTCTTCTCGGATAGGTGAGGAATTAGATGATCCTTCACTAAATCCAAGAGTACCCACTTGTATTTTATCTCCTTCTTTTGGTGAACTGCATAATCTGCAGGATCTGTCGGTGGAGCAACTACTTTGTCCACTAACTCCCAAAGGTCATATTCCTTCAACGCTAAAGTCACTCTTTCTTTACAAGATAGGAAGTTGGATGCTCCATCTAATCTGTCTTCAATTCTCAGAGGTGTTGCTGCCATCCCTTAGACTTGATACATTTCCCTAGAAATGACATGTTGTTGAAACTGCCCTTGTACTGACATGTATGAACTTGTACATGTCTATCACCATTGAAAACCACGTATGTATGTGACTTCCCTTACTGGAACCTGTGTATGTATGTGTTTGTGCTTAATTCTACCCACATATATGCGGTTGTCTCCAAATAGGCTTGCGTATGTACATGCATGTTCCTTCTACAACCTGTGTACAACTCGATAAAACTGCAAAACCCTAGTTCTTCCTCAATACAATTGTTTCCTTGAAATATGCCCTTCAATTTATGCTTGTTGGTTATGGATATGCTAAGATATCCTACAAATTTGATAGATATGCTATCAATTGCTATGGATCTGAGATATGGGTTCCTCTCAGAGCATGCACTTTGATACCATGTTGAAATCCTTACTCTGGCACCCGAGTATCTTGTTATCTAGTGATTTCCTTACTGCAAATCAAGTTAGAAGATCACAAAAAAATACACTGTTGGAATATTAAACTCAAATAAAGATAGTGAAAGTGATACTAGAAACCAAATCATGCACACACAAACACCAATATTTTTGGGTAGATACCCCTGGAAAAACCCCAGATGGAAAACCAATACTGACGTTATTTTATTATGATAAAATCAGGGCTCCTGTAACAGGGATAATGGCCCACTGAGAGAAATACAAATGCAGAAAAACCTGGAAAAGTATGATCTGTTGTACGACCCAGATATGGCATGTTTTTCGAGGTGTATGTGCCTTTCCATAAGCTATCCCACGTATACGTGCCTTTCTCCACTGATGCACATGTACATGACCTCAAGGACTGTACAACAAAATCCATATGACTCGACACTTTCCTATGGCTTCGCTCTGTCGAAACCCACTTGTGGATGCCTCTGTTCTCTCTTCTCCTTGACCTGATCTCTATATGGAAGTCCTTCTCCACCTATCCAAGATCTCCTTGAATCACAGTCCTTCATGATCCAACCCTCAAGTTTCCTCAAGTGTCTTCTCCTTCACTCTAGACTTGCTTTTATAATCTTGATTTATGACCTAACCCTAATCTCCAAAGTGATTGACGATTGAGATTACTTCTCACCTCACTTGAGATCAATGGCTAAGATTAAATGATAAATTTTATCATTTCCTTAAATAACTCAATTTATACCTTCAAGATCCTAATTATGACACTAAGCACCATGAAGATGAAATGGATTTGCATATTTCTTTTATTGGACAGTGGCTAAACCAATCCTTGGTTGTTATTGATTTATTTCTAGCCAACCCTTATAAACAACAATGATTTACTACAATTGTTGGATTTTCTGAATAGTAGTAGGAAATGCGCATTGATTCGCAGTTCAAACAATGCTTTATTGCCAATTATTTGTGAAACAAGAGAGATATCACATATTTACCATTGATTTCTCTGGGAAGTAAGAGGAACCCATTGAATTAGTAATAACTCATTGATCTAATTTCATTTCATCATCTATTTGTGTTAAGTCATTTTCTAGATTCATTTAGTTATGTTGACCAAGTTGAGTAGTAAACAAAAATCTATTTTGGTGGTTGACATAGTAGAGTTTTGGGTTTTCTTCCTTTGTTTCAAGTAATAATCAATGATATTATAAGTTGCATAAACAATGATGCTTGGTGCCTTAATTTTTTCTAATTTTCAAGCATACGATGATACATTTTTTCATTAGTCGACTTCATGGTTGGATTCACAAGGAATTTGACTACAATGATCATTTTTGTAAGATCAACTAGTGGAATTGTTGGCTTCACTATTATTTCAGTCATGTTGATCAAACATGAGTGGGAATTAGTCAACAAAACCAAAAATACAAAAATAATTAAATAAAAATAAAGGAAATGAGTACAAATTAATTCTAGGGTTAGGTTTATAGTTTCAATACCCTTTTGGTTGATTATATATATATATATATATATATTTCTGATTATAGGATAGATATATGTTTAGTTTAAGTTTGCTTTGAGTCTTCAATTTCCATTCAGTGGAGTTATTTTCTTCAACATTGTGTTTATTGTCAATTGGTAGGTGGTTTTAGTTCATTAAGTTTACTTTAAGGGATGATGGTTTTGATTTTGAGTCAAATTAACTAAATTCAAACAAAACACATTATTAGGATGAGTCACCAATGAGAAGTTATATGCATGTCTACAATCTTTGTATGAGAAGAAAAACATCCTTTTCAAGTACATGGAAAAATTACTTGGGAACATTGTCAATTGTTGCATCTTTAAGTCTCAAAGATAGAAGATGTGTCTTGAGTTTGGGGGAGGTTGCATTGAATTAAGTCAAACTCCCAGGGTCATATATCAGGGGATATTTGAATTACTAACATGTTCCCAAGTGTTTGTTCACATATCTTTATCAACATCCAAATTTTTGGGACTCTCAACATCCCACATGGGAAAATTGTCCAATAGTTGGATCCAATGTTAACAGAAGATTGTTTAGACAAATTCAGAGGTTATGTTCCAACACATGTTTGTGAGTACATTCGATATCGGGTTGGACTTCTTGATCGGTTCGACATAAATGGTTCATGGCATCATATGAGGTGGATTTGAACATTATAGAGTTTTCATTCTGTCAATTTTCACATGCAACCTTATGTGACTAATTTTCAGATCTGAAAAATTTCCTCCTAGTGATCTAACAATAAAACCCTAGCTATTATCACTGAACAATTTTACACTGAAAATTACCGACTGAAAAATAAATGTAGTGGAAACAACAAGATCATAGATGAATCATAAAAACATATGAGACACAATATTTTTGTTTTGTAACCTTATCAAATTTAGAAATCTTGAAGGAAAAACCATCCCTCCCAACCAATACAAATATCACCAAATCTGAGGACAAAAACCATCCTCTTAGCCAATACTATTTCACCAAAATATGAGGACAACCTTGTCCTCCAATAACCACACAAAAAAGAAAACCAAACCTTAGAAAATCCTTGGAAATATGTTGTTCCCAAAAATTTGTTGTAGACCACTTGTACAACTTGCTGACATCCCTTGTCATTATGTATGGATCTTCTCATGCCTAGAAAAATATGCACGTGATTCTCCTTAATGCAACCTGCGTACATACGTGCTTTTCTCCACTGTAACCTGCATATACGCCATTGTGCCCACTTGCAACCCCACATACATATGCGACTATGCTCACCTACAACCTATGTACGTATGCAATTGTGCCCACTTGAAACCTGCATATGTACACGACTATGCCTATCTGCAACGCGCATACATAATTTGAAAAACCATTGTATGAACACCTCCGTAATATTCTCTCCTCGCGAGATTTCTTCCTCTAGGATAGATTCTCCACCATATATAATTTCTCTTCGTTGAAATCACCAAGCCTCCTAGCACAAGTGCTGACTCACTTACGCTAGCTCCATCATGTCTCCACACACTCTACACCATGAAATGTCACAATGACCTCTCTCTTATTTATACAAGTCTAGGGGTTAGCTTGAGAAGCCCCTTCACAAAGTCAACACCAAATTAGACTTTCATGTCAGTGTGAAGCCCCATCACAAACCCACAAATCCCATCACCAAACTCATGAATCCCCATCTTCATTCCAAAGGTGGTTTTCACCAAACCGAAAGTGTGATGTGGTTCCCATGATGATTCCCACATGCCCAAAACCTAGGGTCATGTGAGAATACATGCCCACAACTACAAAACATCAAAACTCCCTCTTAGAGAGGGAGGTATTCTCACCACACTCCACAAGTGGGAATTCCTCTCGATGCTACAAAAGAATCAACACTCCCTCTTAGTGAGGAAGGCATTCCATCCTCCATCATCACCTAGAAGTATATATATCTCCCATCCCGGGAGTACAATGGATCCTCTATCATAGATGCACTCCAATCCTTTTGATTGGTTTCTTCCTTTGTCACTGTAGCGAAACCTGCTGAAACAAACATATCGTCCATGGAGGGAACACAACTCCTAGAAGCCTCTTTCCTCTGAACCTCTTGTATGGCCTACTCAAATCATGACACCTTCCTAGAAATCCTGGAAGATGCCTCTCTCCCACTTGAACCCAAGGGGAAAATCCCTTTGAATGTCTGACTCTCTCTGAGTCTTCTGACTCCCTACGAAGTTAGACTCCCTCTAAAGTCAGACTCTCTCTGATTCTACACAACCTCTAGAGCTACTTTCTCCCTATCTACTTTCCTTTACACAATCTTGAGAGGCTACTCCTCCCTACTAGATCTTGAGGGTTGACTCCCTCTAAACTCTGGATCCCTCTGAGCTAGCACTATTGGTGGAGCTACCTGCCTCATCATTGGTGGAGTTAATTTCTCCCTCTAAATGCATGCTACTAGTGGGGCCACCTGCCTCACCACTGGTTGAACTACCTGCTCCTCCTTAGCCTAGGTTGGTCCCTCAGCCTATACATGTTTCCCTCTCCAACTCCAAGAATCATCGTTGATATGAAGCTAGATCGTCTGGGAACAAAAAATATCTATCCATCCATATCATCCTTGGACATCAACCAAGTATCCTCCTACATACAATATATCCTAGGAAGACCTCTCATTCACCAACTCAACATCAAATAACACATGTTCATCTTGGAATAACACTGCATATCCCTACTCCTCAATCCCTACGGTTGAAAACACACTCCTAGCACCCATAGCACATTTGTCACTCGCAACACATCCCCTGACTCCATCGAGAATACCACTACTCCATATCCTTGTACTACCTTCCTAATCCTCATACCAAGCTCCTCGTACATACCTGAGTCAGACACTATGAAGATCATGAACAAATCTTGTGCCCCTATCATGTTTTGGTGGATCCCACTGCATAAGAACCATTCAATCCTCCAAGTCAAGCATATTACTTCCCCAAGTCACATCCATCCAACAAAATTCTTCCCAATTCCATCATCCAAGTCACCAAAAAACTCTTTGTGATTACACAGGCTACAAGTGATCCTAATTCCTCATCTAAAACAATCCCAAGTTGTGGTTGGACACTCATTCTAGTCCACTCTAGACCTCCAAAATTCATCTCTGCAAGTGTCCTCATCCTCTTGGTTCAAATATCTCATACATCATCATACCTTGACAATGTACAACTCATTAGATATCATTTTTTTGGATTAACTGCATAGAGTAAGTCATCTAATATGTTGCACTGCGGAAACCTCTCTATGCTTAAATAATAAGAGTGAATGGATCTCTAATTGGATAGTTCATAAGGCACAATACTTGCTAAGTTTTTGAAAATGGGGTAGCAAGATAAGTGGGCTTGATTGTGGGGAAAACTCCATAGTTAAGCACACTTGATCTAGAGGTGTCTTGGGATGGGTGACCACCTGGGAAGTCCTGGTTACCAGGTGAAAGCCCCAGAAGTGATGATTGATGCTATGCAATTCATTTCGCTAGTTTCAATCCCACTTCTTCACCCCTTTGAGCATCACCCGATGCAATGAGTGCTAAGTGGACTATTGAAATCATTAGAATTATTGGTTAGTTGCGACTAATACTCATGGATATGGGTCACATATTAATGACTTACTCTACGTAGTTAATCCACAAAAATGATATCTAATATGTTTCACTATGGAAGCCCCTCTATGCTTAAATAATAAAAGTGAAGAAAGCTCTAACTGGATATTTCATAAGGCACAATACTTGCTAAGGTGTTTCAAATGGGGTAGCAAACTAAGTGGGCTTGATTGTGGGTAAAACTCCACAGTTAAGCGCACTTGAGCCAGAGGCGTCTTGGGATGGGTGACCACCTCGAAAGTCCTAGTTACTGGGTGCAAGCCCCATAAGTGATGATTGATGCTATGCGATTCATTTCACTGGTTTCAATCCCACTTATTCACCCCTGTGAGCATCACTTGATGTAATAAGTGCTAAGTGGACTATTGAAATCATGAGAATTATTGGTTAGTTGTGACTAATACTCATGGATATGGGTCATAGATTAATGACTTACTCTACACATTTAATCCCCCAAAAATGATATCTAATATGTTTCACTACAAAATCCCCTCGATGCTTAAATAATAAGAGTGAAGGGAGCTCTAACTGGATAGTGCACAAGGCACAATACTTGATAAGGTTTTGAAAATGGGGTAGCAAGCTAAGTGGTCTTTATTGTGGGGGAAATCCACAATTAAGTGTGCTTGAGCCAAAGGCGTCTTGGGATGGGTGACCACCTGGGAAGTCTTGGTTACCGGGTTTAAGCCCCCAAAGTGATGATTGATGCTATGCGATTCATTTCGTTGGTTTCAATCCCACTTCTCCACCGCTGTGAGCATCACCGGATGCAATGAATGCTAAGTGGAATATTGAAATCATGAGAATTATTGATCAATTGCGACTAATACTCTTGGATATGGTTATAGATTAATGACTTACTCTAAACTCTAAGTAGTTCATCCCAAAAAATGATATCTAATATGTTGCACTTCGAAAGCCCCTCTATGCTTAAATGTAAAACTCTCTGACCCGATGAAGACTCTATCTCATCAAACTCCTGCCCACATGAAGTTATCTCGTCCATGCCAAAGCACTCGAGCTGTACCCATCGCATATCACTACGACAAGTCACTGAAATTCCATCCTCAGAGTTGGAAATATGCCACACAACATATTGTTGTGATCTGGGCTCTCCACCAATCCACCATAACTCCCAACTTGCCACACCACCAAGTTGTAATAGTCCACAACTCCTCGTATGAACACTATTCTCCATGTCTCAACCAGATACCATCTAACCTTTGTTACCTACAACAATCACTGTAACTCCCTCTCAGAGATAACTCCTCAACACTCCTACAATTCCCTCTTAGAGTTGTCACATGTGACTTGCCCAGAACAAGAACAAGAAATCTGCAACCACATGTAGCAACTATGTGTCTCAAAGATGATCCCCTTCTCTTCAAATCCCAAGCTCTAAAATCATGTCAATTTTCACATGAAACCTTATGTGACTAATTTTCAGATCTGAAAATTGCTTCCTAGTGATCTAATAGTAAAACCCTAGTTGTTATCATTTAACGATCTTACACTGAAAATACATGCAGCGGAAACAACAATATCATAGATGAATAATCAACACATACGAGACACAATGTTTTTGTTATGTAATATTATCAAATTTAGAAATCCTGAGGGAAAAACCATCCCTCCCAACCAATAAAAATATCACTAAATATTAGGAAAAAATTTGTCCTCTCAGCCAATATAATTTCACCAAAATTTGAGTATAGCCTTGTCCTCTAATAACCACACAAAACAGAAAACAAAACCTCAAAAAATCCTTAGAAATATCCTCTTCCCACAAATCTGTTGTAGACCACCTGTATGGTTTGTTGACGTCACCTATCAACCTGTACGGAGTTTCTCTTGGCCAAAAAACTATGTACATGATTCTCCTTACTGCAACTTACGTACATCCATGCTTTGTTCCACTGCAACCCACCTATACACAATTGTGCCAACTTGCAACACACATATATACGCGACTATGCTCACCTGCAACCCAAGTACATATGCAACTATTCCCACCTACAACACACGTATGTACACAACTGTGCCTACTTGCAACTCACGTACATATACATAAAACCATTGTAAGGATACCTCCATACAATTTTCTCCCTATGACTTTTCTTCCTCTAGGCCAGATTTGCCACCATGCATAATTTCTCTATGCGAAAATCACCAAGCCTCCTAGCACAAGTGCAGACTCACTTATGCTAGATCCATCATGTCTCCACCAACTCTACACCATGAAATGTCACAATCACCTCTCTCTTATTTATACAAGTATAGGGGTTAGATTGAGAATCCCCTCCTCAAATTCAATACCAAATTAGATTTTCCTGTGGGTGTGAAGCCCCATCACAAACCCACAAATCCCATCACCAAACCCATGAAGCCCCAACTTCATTCTAAAGAAGGTTTTCACCAAACCGAAAGTGTGATGTGGTGCCCACAATGATTCTCGCATGCCCGACACCTAAGCCCATGTGACAATACCTTCCCGAAGCTACAAAACATCAACACATTCAACATCGACAGTTTATGAGTGCCTTGGCCATATGGGTACATTATTGTGGATCATTATTCTAACCAAACCTTATTCTAGAGTTGCATTGTATGAATGTTTGGAGACCATCCAAATATTAGTGTTCTAGGAGGACAACATAAGTTGTGTTATTTTTAACAAGTTCCTAGTGCAAGATTCCTGATCTATTTTTCCAGGTTTTCCCCATGCATTGGATTGACATTCAAATTTTGGAGGATGCATGGGAGGCTGAAGACAATCAAATGTGCACTTTCAGAACTTTGATTCAAATATTTTTAACAATGTTTATATTTAGATATTAGAAATTTTCACCATCATTTGATTGCTTTGGGGCCCCAAGTGAGAGTTCTTCAGATAGGCACTTTCAAAGTTTCAAGATTCACAATCTTGGAAATTTTCTATTTTCAATTTTTTTATCTTTCTTGAAATTTCAAAATAGTTTTAGATACCCTTTCGAGAGATGAATACGTGGTTTTGTTTTTGTGAAGTTCTTAAATGATTTGGACCTCAGATAAATTCAATTAAACTTGGTCAACCCATGGTTTAAAACTAGAATTTTTAAGTTTTCAAGAGAATCACATTTTTGGATACCAAGTATCTAGTCTTTCATACCATTGTTTTATCATTTGAGTGAGTGTTAAAGATCATATTATTCAATGGGAGTTAGATATCACTCTCATCTTGTTCATTTGATTCCATCGCTGGAATTGGTGAGAGAAGGTGATTTGAAAGCAATTTCACATCCCCTAGAGAGCATTGAAGTTGAACCCAATACCTCCAAACTTTAAACTTACAACTTTGGAATAAAGGTATCCTCCAATTTGGAAACTAAATCTGATTTATTGATGTGTTTAATTTATTTTAGTTGAAGTTTTTGAACTGAGTAACATTTGAAAATCACTCAGCTCAATCAGTTTTCTAATCCATCACCACATCCATTGAATTCAAGGCACTACAATTACAAATAAATTGTTCAAAGATTCATTACACTATTTTATATTCATCACTTGAAGATTTGAGGTTTTTTTTCAAAATATTTCCATGCAAATCAAGATGATTTAACATATATAAGTGTAAATATGCATAGTACAAAGTATCTGAAATCAATTTAACACATATTCCAAGTCTAATATTTAATGTACAAAAATGTTTAACACATATTTGAAGTGGTTTAGATAGGAAAAGTTCAATGTTTATCTTCAAATTGCACATGTATTCCCCCTTGAGGTCAGTATGCAATTGCCCAAAGTGCATAGAGAATGTATGGAGGTGAGTGTATTATCACTAGTTAACTTTGGAAGTCTTCAAGTTTCAAGCATCAACTTTGTCCATGGGAAAATTTCACATTGAAAAATTTCCTTTTTATTCAATAGTGCTCTACTATATGCCAAGAATTTTTTGATGGAAGTATGTCAAAAATCTTGAAGACAAAGTGAAGAATGGAAAGAACTAATGTGGTGAGCATCGATCCCACAAAAGGATATGTAGGCATAAATCCTCCTATTTGACATGGATTGTTGCTAGCATTATGGTACCTACACCAAGAAATTGTCCTTTCAAATATATTCTCCAAGAGAAACATAAAGCTAATGAGGAGATAGTGAACACTAACACACTTCTTGAATGATCCCATTCCAACACAAGGGGTTTACCGAAAGTGAGGGAACCCCACCTGGAAATTTTCCCAATATTTCCTTCCAATTTTGTTTCTACAAAGAGGGGATATATCAATAAAACTTTATCATCATTGTTAGACGTGGCCTTGTTGGCCAACCAATGAGAAACCTAGCATGTTCAAACTTGTCCTATTCCAAATTTTTAGAAGTATACTTAATCCACTATGTTTCAATAGTGGTTTCATATGATGGATTACAAACCCCCCATTGAGACAGGTAATAATGAGTTTTGAGTCTCCTTCAAAAATAAAATTTTCTAATATATTCCAAAGATAAGGGCTTCTAATTTGCTTAGGAAATTATATAACACAACCATGATGACCCTTGATGATCCCTAAAATCAACCCTTCCCCATGTGTAACTTGGATTTCCTTTGGTAGCGCCATCAAAATTTTATTTAATACATCCTAAAGGTGTTGTACAATTGTTGGCATTTCCACATTTAATTGACAACATGCTTTTTTTGCACATCTGAAGTCGTTTTTGATAGGTAAAGTTCAATACTTATCTTCAGATTACATAAGGATTCCCCCTTGAGGGTAGTATGCAATAACCCAAAGTGAATAGAGAATGTAAGGACGCTATTGTATCATCACTAGTTAACTTTGGAAGTCTTAAGTTTCAAGTATTAGCACAACCTCTATATGCCAAGAATTGTTTTGTGGAGAGAAGTCAAAAGACCTAAAGACAAAGTGATGAATGGAAAGTACAAAGGTGGTGAGCATCAATCCCACCAAATAATATGTAGCATAAATCCTCCTACTTGGCATGGAGTGTTGCTAACATTCTTGTACCTTCACTCCACCAAGAAATTGTCCTTTCAAATCTATTCCACAAGAGAAACATCAAGTTAATGAGGAGGTGAACATGAACACTTCTTGAATGATCTCGTTCCAACACATGGGGTTTAAATAAAGAAAGGGAAAACCACTTAGAAAATTTCCCAAGATTTCCTTCCAATTTGTATGTCTACACTAAAGAGGGGATATATCAACAACACTTTATCATTGTTTCTAGATGTGGCCTTGTTAGCCAACCAATGAGAAACTTGGAGGATAGATCTTCTGACATGTTAAAACTTGTCATATTCCAAATTTTTGGTAGCATACTTAATCCACTTTGTTTAACTAGTGACTATTACCCCCCATTCCTAGGGATAACTAAGGAGATGATGTATCGAGGCCCTCAGGTTGTAGACATGGAGTACCGAGAGGAATATGAGCAGGCAAGGGCCCCTATCATACCACACATCACCTTCTAATTGATGACAATTTCATGCACCACAACCAACTTGGCCCACAAAGGACAATAGGTCTTGCTTCATGAGGTCACAAGTTTGGTGGCGTGGTAAGTGCCATTTTAATATTTAAAGCATTTGAACATGTTGCAAAAGATCCTTTCCCAATTTTGAAAACATTTTCTCGGAAAGAAACTATTTCACCTTGGTGAGTGTTGTGGTTTCCTAGTAAGTGGCCACCCTTAGGGAAAGGGTTCTTTTCGGGGGGTCTCCTTGAAGGGTCATCGTACCATTCTCGTTCATAATTTCCACCTTCCATCACTTCTTCCCCTTTGTTTCCCCATCTTTTAGGTTTTTGAGCTTATTTACCCAAGAAGAGCATGTACCTCATTTCATGGGAAGAAGGGGACATTAGGCTTGGAGGTTCCCTAGAAAAAACTTCATGCAATAAAAGCTCGCCCTGGGACACCGAGAGCAATGAAACGCTTCTCAAAAAAGTAAGGGACCCATAAAATAAATAACTAATTAATTAATAACACTTTCCAAGGTAGAGCATTTGTGGGATATGGATTTCCTTTTTAGTTCCCCTTGTTCTCTTCAACTTGGTGACACATTCAAAATAAAGGGATTGGAAAAATATGCTTTAAAAGCAAAAAGAGAAAAAGGATGTGGCTATCCCTCAACAAAGGCACCCATAAAAAAGAGACAATAAAATCCCTTGTATGTCATCAAACCCCATACCTATAAGTCTAACCCCATCCACATCACATTCATTGCATGACTTACAAAGGTTTATCCTTGGGAACATCCCCTACTTGAGAAATTGGTTCACCCAATAAGGAATTATGACACCCCTCCCATATCTAAATTTGGAAAATTGTATAAGGTATTTGAGCACTTGTTTATTTTGAAAAGAGGGGATTTGATGCACATGTTCTAGTGGTTATTTTATTAGATATGGCTTAATTGGCATGATATTGTGACTTGTGGATGCTTGGAGGGCGTACTTGTTTGTCTTTGCATGTCCCTACCAGGTGGAAGGCTTTTCGTGAAGGCACAAGGTCACTTGGACCTTCATTGGGGCATGAAGCCCATAGGTTGGATGATGCACCCCCTCTCATTGGAAACATGGGAGATAAAGCCTTGCCTTTGGAGGCACTTGGAGACCATGAGGAGAGCATGTTTCAGCCCCTTTCACCCCAATGTTGGCTTTTGAAGGCCTGGGATGTCACCTTCTATCCCTATGATGTCACATGTAGGGCTAGGGCATAATGGGGTTTCATGGTTTGATGATGATGTGGCATGATTTGATGGAGAGGAGGACATTTGTTTTGCACTAGAGCACTTGAGAACATGGCATGA
>ML823906.1:82858-93558 GCA_009831015.1 Picea engelmannii
TGTTATTGCTTCTTGTTTCATTGTTATTGTTGTCTAAATACTTGGAGTATAAGGGAATACACCCTCCACCAAGATCTATCATCTTGTCATTGAATAAGCTATTGCAAAGGTTGCTAGGTGTAAAAGGCTTACACCCTCCAAGATTTACCTTGCTAGACTTGTTTTCTCTAGGGAGTAAAAAGGCTTACACCCCTAGAGAAGTAACAAACCTAGCTCTTACAAAAGAGACTCCATTAACCCAATTGATAAAGGCACTAATCTACTTGCATTGGAGATATAAAATCATTGCATCAGTATATATGAAAAGATGAGATTTTGCAATTGTTTAATTTAGAAGTTATTCCTCATGCTTAAGGATTTATTGTTCCCTTGAGGCGTTTTGATTGGCCAACTAATTCTTCTTGTTGTTATACATTAATGCTACGGCCATTAGGGTTGCAACAAAATCATCCAAATCTCTTCATTTACTCACTATTCCACCACTGAAATTTACTTGTGATCCTTGGTGATTATTCCAATTATTGGCTAATTCTTGGGTGGTTTACTTGCTTATTTATGTGGTTAGAATTTATTGTTGTCGCAATTTTTTTCTACAACCATTTGGGTATCACAATACTAACATAATAATAACAACCCTCTAACATCATCAAAATCTTGCTTTAATCATTGGAAGTTCCTCTACTCATTGAAAGCTTAATTTCCAAGTATCTTGTACATGATTTTGATTGATAATTTGTAGTTGTCATTACTTGTTCATTGATGATATATATATTCCAATACTACTACAATTTTGGGGCATCAAGGTTTCTTGTTGATCCCCACTATTTATCACAAATTTTCTTGTTCCGGGAAGGGATACCATTGTTTTGTAGGTGCATGACCTTTGGAAACCATTTACCCTTTTAAAAGACTTTTTTTCAAGCCTTTCTCCACTTCCAAGATTGACCTATAGGGGACTCACTCATCATCATCTCACCTTCCATTTCAATATCCCTAGGGTCACCAATATCCCCCCCTTGTGGTGATTTCATCATCACTAAAGTGAGGGGAGTGTCTTAGGTGACAGTGGGTAGGTACTCCCATAGTTGTCACATTTTTTGCGATAACATTTTGGTGTTGTTTCCGGGGAGGGTTTTGAATCCTCTTTTGAGCCCTAACGACACTTGGGCAAGATTTGATCCCAAATCCTTTACCCATATCTTTCCTAGCGACTCCATTTGAGGGAAGTTCCCTTTCCATTCTTGATAAACCCTTCATAAAGTAATCTAGAAACTCCACAATCTAAGAACCCACCACCCCTTGCCCCAGGAAGATTCAAACCTTCTAAGGTTTACCGAAGAAGGATTCCTCATAACTCCCCCGTTGTCAAAACATTGTTCCAAGGTTGCCTTCCCCTCAACACAATGGCTCACACTTGATTTAAAAACATTTTAAAACCATTGAACTTGGCCTCCATAGTTGGGTACCCCAATACTATTCCCAAAGAGACTCATAATTGGTTGCCAAAAGTTACTGGAAAGAATGTGGTTACGCCAGAAGACCATTGATATGCAGTAGGTGTGGCCTTGTTGAATGAAGGTGTGGAACATGAAGACGTTGCAATGAGACTATTATCCATGTCTCTATATGAAGATGCCCAGAGATGGTTAAGAGGACTACCTGATAATCATTTGGCATCTTATGACAATTTCGCTAAATTACTTACAAGCATATGGTCAACGAAGAAAGACAACAAAATGGTATTAGCACAGTTCAATCAAATCAAGAAGAAGGAAAATGAAACAATGAAAGAATTTGATACTAGATTTGATAAGTTGAATGACCAGATCCTGACCGATTGACGTCCACCAGCAACAACCTTCCGTGTCCTCTACATGAATGATTTTGAAGGAAAATTTGGTTTTATCCTCAAGGATAAAGCACTTGACACTTTGGAAAAGGCCAAGGAATATAGTGCACAGATCGAGGAAAATATGATCAACTCAAAGATTGATCCCTTTTAGTTTCCTCGTACCAAGGTGGAAGCAAAAACAAAGACGACATCAATCACTGCACCAGACCCAATAACTCTCCTAGTTCAAAAGTTTGATCAAATGAATACTCAGTTTATCCAAAATCATAATAAGATTATGAACAGGTTGACAAACTTGGAGAGAAACCGGTTTGCTCCAAGACCTCAGGTTTTCAAAAACCCAAACTTAGGATGGAAGGTGAGGCCTCAATAGGAGGCAAAGGCTCCTGACACTTTGAATCCAATTGGAATGGTCAATACATAAGAATTTTCATGGTGGTTGTCCTGTAATGAAGCACATTCAGAAGATGAGTGCCCAAGATGAAGAGAGGAAGAATTTTCAAGTTCTGCAAACCAGATGAATTTCACTGATACAATATTTTCTCTTCAAGAGGATGAGGAGTATGTACAAATTGCAATAGAGAAAGTTGAGGAGGTCAGGAAAACGGGTGTCAGAAAGGGGCAGCTCATAGCACTGAATCAACTAGATGAGAATACCAAGAATGAGTTGAGGAAGAAAGAAATTTTGACATATGCAAGAAGAAATAGAGCCCCAGTTCTTCCACCACAAGCTCCATTCCCTCCACCACAAGAAAAAGAGGATCCACCTTAGGCATTAAAAGAAGTACCTCCGCCTCTGCCTCCTCCACCATTGATGCACAACTTTCTCCCAAAACCCATGCCTGCCAATGAAGAAATTCAATTGAATATATATGTGTCTTCCATGAATGAGAATATGAATATGTCAGTGCCTGTTGTTGAGATGTGCAAGATCCCATCCGTAAGAAGAGAAGTTCTAAAGGCATTGAAGGTACCAGATAAGGAAGTAGATCCTCCTATAATTTTGAACACCATGTATCATGAACAACAAAGGTAAGATAACCCTCCTTTCTATCTTTCTTTGGGTGTGAATGGTCTCCGATTGAATAATTGTATGTTGGATTTTGGGGCTTCAACAATGTGATGTATTTCAAGGTCATTAAATAACTTGGTTTGAATACAATCCGCCCATATGGAAATGTGTGCAACATTGATTCAAATAAGATGAAAGTGTATGGGATCATAGAATATGTGGAAGTATATTTACACGATTTCCCTCATATCAGTCTCATTATGAACATAGTGGCGATCGATGTTTTGGACGCTTGGGGCATGCTTTTGTCAAGAAGTTGGGAAACCACCCTGGGAGGTTTCCTCGGCATGGATCTCACTCATGCACATATTCCCATGGGGGATGGCACCTTTGAGATTATGTATACCCGATAGGTAGTCAAGAAGCATGTGATGGATCTGAACCACCTTGATTATCACAATGATTGTGAGTTTGACGTGCCTTAACATATTATTGAATATGATCCTCATGAATTTCCCTTTGAAAAATAAGATTGCATAGATACACTACTTATAAGGACAGACAAATACAAAGAGAAGCTTGCAGAATTCCAAGGAAAAGAACCAAGATCCATCAAAATACTCAAGAAAAATGAAGCTAGGAAAGATAAAGAGAGAGAACAAGCTATTAAATATATGGTCAAGGCAGAGCCACCTTCATAGCCTTACTTTGAAAACATACCTTATATTCTCTTTAGTGAAGGGAGCCTTGCACTCATGTGGGATAAGAAGAAAGGAACAAAGTTTTATGGCTTAGCCCTTACATCCTCAAGAAGAAGTCTGAGAAGGGAAAACACTACTTATCTTCCATGCATGGGAGAAAGATTCCATTACCATTTGATGGGTCTCTTCTCCGACCCTACATCAAAGGAACTAGACTTCTTCAGCGTCCAGGCCCTAGGTAAGTAGGTAGGTCATTTTTTTTCCCTTGCACTTGCATTTTCTTGTTCATAATAGTTTAGTTGCATTTACCTACATTTGCATGTCATATCCCATTTTTTCATTTTTCTCTACTTGCATTATTGCATAGTTGCTTTACATCGTTTGCTTTCATCATGTTACATGTCAGTTAATAACTTTTTGAAAAAATTGAAAATTTTCTTTTAAAGATTAGTTGAAACTTTTTGAATTTTTTATAGTATGGACAAAGGGTGGGTGAGTCACCCTCAATATCCACATTTTGTTTGTTTCAACATGTGTAGGTACATGTCTTACCCGGAAATGTTAGGTTCTCATGCACTCTATGATGAGTACATGTCCCCAAGTAGGAGCCAAATGTTATCCCCTATTCCTAGGGATAACTAAGGAGATGATGTCTCGAGGCCCTTTGATTGCATACATGGAGTACTGAGAGGCAGATGGGCAGGAACAGGCCCCTATCATACCACACATCACCATCTGATCGATGACAACGACATCCACCACACCCAGCTTGGCCCATAGAGGACAAAAGGTCTTGCTTCATGAGGTAAGAAGTCCAGTGTCGTTGTAAGTGTCAGTTTAATATTTGAAGCCTCTGAACATGTTGCAAAGGATCCTTTCCTAATTTTGAAAACATTTGATCGAAAATTATGTGTTTTTCCCTATTTCACCTTGGTGAGTGTCATGGTTTCCTAGTAAGTGACCACCCTTAGGGAAAGGGTTGTTGTCCGGGGGTCTCCTTGAAGGGTCATCATACCATTCTCGTTCATACTTTCCACCTTCCATCACTTCTTCCCCTTTGTTTCCCCATATTTTAGGTTTTCAAGCTTATTGACCCAAGAAGGGCATACACTTCATTTCATGAGAAGAAGGGGCCATTAGGCTTGGAGGTGCCCTAGCAAAATAACTAATTAATTAATAACACTTTCCAAGGTAGAGCATTTGTGGGATATGCATTTCCTTTTTAGTGCTCCTTATTGTCTTCAACTTAGTGACACGTGAAAAATAAATGGCTTATACAAATATGCTTTAAAAACAAAAAGACGAAAAGGATATGGCTAGCCCTCAACAAAGGCACCCACAAATCAAACAACACAACAATGTCATGAAACCCCATACCTAGAAGTCTAACCCCATCCACCTCACATTCACTACATGACTTATAAAGGTTTCTCCTTGGGAACATCCCCTACTTAAGAAATTTGTTCACCTAATAGGGCATTATGACACCCCTCCCATATCTAAATTTGACAAATTGTATAAGGTCTTTGAGCATTTGTTTATTTTGAAAAGGCGGGATTTGATGCACATGTTTGAGTGGTTCTTTTATTAGATATGGATTACTTGGCATGATATTGTGACTTGTGGACCCTTGGAGGGCATACTTGTTTGTCTTTGTAGGTCCCTGCTAGGTAGAAGTCTTTTCGTGAAGGCACAAGGTCACTTGGACCTTCATTGGGGCATGAAGCCCAGAGGTTGGATGACGCACCCCCTCTCATTGGACACATGGGAGACAAAGTGTTTCCTTTGGAGGCACTTGGAGACCATGAGGGGAACATGTTTTAGCTCCTTGCACCTCAACATTGGATTTTGAAGGCTTAGGACGTCACCTTCTAGCCCTATGACATCACATGGAAGGATAGGGCATGATGGGGTTTCATGGTTTGATGATGACATGGCATGATTTGATGGAGAGGAGGACATTTTTTTTTCACTAGAGCACTTGAGGACATGACGTAAAGCCTTTGGAGGCCCAATGAATTCACTTAGAGGCAAAACATCTTTCCTAGAAGTGTCACCCTTAGGGCATGACATCACCCCTAAAGGGGTTTTACTTTATGTAATATTTGAATTTTAAGATGTGAATGGACAAAAAGAGGTTGGGCTCCCTAATTTCATGTTGACATTTTGAATTGTGGACAAAGGGTCTTAGGTGGCCTCATACAAATAGAGGTCTCCCCCTTTGTCATTATAATCATAACACATTTGAGAATTACATATTGTTGGCTGAAATTTTCGCCCTACTTGGGCAAGGCACACTATCTCTTCTTGGTCTCTTTTGGATGCCAATACTTGTCTTTTGATAATGGAAAGTTAGGCGCTACCTCTTGGATGTTTTGTTCGTTCTTTGCGATAGAATATTCTTGGTAGAGGAGGGTTTTACTTGCTATCTATTGGAATTGGTAAGGAATTTTCTACACATTGTTGTTATTTCTTCTTGTTTCATAGTTATTCTTGTCTAAACCCTTGGAAGAGTATAAGGGCATACACCTTCCGCCAAGATCTATCATCTTGTCATTGAATAAGTTATTGCAAAGGTTGCTAGGAGGAGTAAAAGGGCTTACACCCTCCTAGATTTACCTTGCTAGATTTGTTTTCTCTAGGGAATAAAAAGGCTTACACCCCTAAAGAAGTAACAAACATAGCTCTTACAAAAGAGATTCCATTAACCCAATTGATAAAGGCACTAATCCACTTTCATTGGAGATATAAATTCATTGCATTGGTATACGTGAAAAGCTGAGATTTTTCAATTGTCTAAGTTTGAAGTTATTCCCCATGCTTAAGGCTTTCTTGTGCCCTTGAGGCATCTTGATTGGCCAACTAATTCTACTTGTTGTTATAAATTAATGCTACAACCATTATGGATGCAACAAACTCATCTAAATCTCTTCATTTACTCACTATTCTACCACTGAAATTTACGTGTAAACCTTGGTGATTATTCTACCAGTTATTGGCTAATTCTTGGCCGGTTTACTTGCTTATTTATGTGGTTAGAATTTATTTTTGTAGAAATTGTTTTCTACAACCATTTGGTTCTTACAATACTTGGTGGTAACATCATAATAACAACCCTCTAACATCATCAAAAACTGTTTTAATCATTGAAAGTTTCTCTACTCATTGTTAGCTTAATTTTCAAGTATCTTGTACATGATTTTGATTGATAACTTGCAATTGGCATTACTTGTTCATTGCTGATATATATATTGCAATAAGGTTTCTTGTTGATCCCCACCGTTTGAAGTCTTGGTTTATCACAATTTGTCTTGTTCCGAGTAGAGCTAACGTTGTTTTGTAGGTGCATAACCTTTGGAAACCATTTAACCTTTTACAAGGCTCTTTTTCAAGTCTTTCTCCACTTCCAAGATTGACCTATAGGGGACTCACTCATCATCATCTCACTTTCCATTTCAATCCCCCTACGGTCATCTAGATTCCCACCTTGTGGTGATTTCATCATCACTAAAGCGAGGGGAGTGTCTATCTAAGGTGACAATAGGTAGGTACTCCCATAGTTGTCACACTTTTGTGGATTGGGTTGGACTTTGCCCAATCTACATATTGTGCAATAACAATGACTTTTTATGATGGATTACAAGCCTCCCATTGAGATGGGCAATATCGCATTTTGAGTCTCCTTCGAAAACAAAACTTTCTAATACTAATTTTCAAATATGTGCCAAAGATGAGGGTTTTTAATTTAGTGTGATTATTTGTTTTCTTGGTTAGGAATTTATATAACACAACCACGATGACCCCTAAAATCTCTCCTTCCCATTGCATAACTTGAATTACCATTGGAGACACCATTAAAATTATATTTAATACATCATATGGGTGTTGTAGAGTTGTTGGCACTTCCTTAAATGACCTCACTATGTTCTTCAATAATGAACATACTCATGCACAATCGGGTGATTACATTTTTGTGTAACTCTTAAACAAATTACCAAGAAATTCAATCATGATTTTTTGTTGTCTAGTGCTAGTCCAAGTGAAGATATACAAAGACCAGAAAACCTAGAACACTGTGAAACAAGGCCCAATTTGTTTACATCCAAAATTTGTCTCAAAATACCTAAAAATTTAGTTAAAAACATATTTGTAAATTAAATAAGAATCGTCAAATTTACTAAAAGCATATTTATAATTAGTAAAAGCATATTTGTAAATTTAATAAAAATCATCAAATTTAATAAAAACATCTTTGTAAATTAAATAAGAATCGAACATAGCACTTATAATACTCACCTTTGCAAACATTAAAAATATTAACTTCTTACTTGGGAGGTAAGGAAAGGAGGGTGTCTTCATCACTTGTGTTGTGTCATGTCTGCTAGTCTAGTCTGCAATATTTCTATATTCTTATATGGATGATTGGGAAAGTGGGATAAGAAAAATATTTTAACGATTTAAAGAAAGAAATCTAAGCCAAAGTATCAATTCATTTCAAAAAAAGCAAGTACATAATAACATGACATGAGCATTGAAAACATGAGGGAAACTTCAAGAAGATGACATGGCCTAGGAGTTGTTTAGTCACAAATTTTGATGAAAAGGGCCAGAATATGCAAATACTTGGTTACCTAGCTAATAAGCTACACATTCATTAAATTATTGCAAAGAAAAATCAATTAGTTCTAGTTTATGAATCTTTATGTAAATTTATGTAGTGTATTAGTAAATAAATAAAGGAAAAGTGTTACTGGGTGTTGATTTACTAGTAAGGTAAACATAGTATTAAGCAATCCATGGTTCAATTCTCGAAGCGGTCTACCCCATCCAAATGGCACAAGTTTCCAATGAGATTACCCCAGGTGAAAACTATGTTAATTCGTAATCCTTGCACATAAGACAAAAGAAGTCCATGCTATGTGGTGTGTTATCGCACAATTTGTACTTGCCCAAAAGCCCAAGGCAAGTGGGTACAGAACTGGCGTAACTGGGAATAACCTATCACTGTCACCTTAATAGGAGATCCCTTTCTATTTAGGAGTATGTCAAGAATACCCCAAGGAGACGTCCCTGGTGACCTGGGGGGTTTGAGAAGGCTAAGGCAAGTAATCACAAGGAAATCGTTCCCCTCTCATAGATCACTCAAATCAAAGGGTTATTTATGTCTTATAGAGATGAAGCAAATAAATAATATTGTGTACCTGCCCAGAACAAGACAACAAGGCAAAATGGGGCACTTTCCAAGTACCAAAATGATGTTAGTACTTCATAAGACAATGAACCTTCAAAAAGTAAGCTAGCTGATATGAATTTGCAACAATGCAACAATTTATAACAACAATTAATATTTTATAACAGCCACAAGAATTATGCCTTGAAAGTGTTCGAAAACAACAACAAGAAGTAGCTTTAACTTAGCTGAATGAAAAAAGTTTGTCACGAGCAAGTTTGACAATGTCTAGATAGAAAAATAGGTCACTTTTGCAGAAAATTTGCTACAGTTATATGGCTGTAACAATCTTTTGCAAAAACAACAAATTCTGATGGTCAAAAGTGCAAGAAAACACCATACACAGTTAGCACTTACCTAGCAGATTAACTAGCAATTATCACATTGAGTTTTGAATGAGTTAAGTTCAAGTTATGTAGGGAAATGTATCCAATCAATGTTTGTTTATATGGTTGTAGCAATGGTTTGCAACAACAACAAGTTAGCTAAGGAGTTAGTCTAGTTCAGGGTTAGCAAATGTTAGTAAAAGCTTCAAGGATAAAAGTTTGAGTGTTTGTTTGATCAATCAACACTTGCAAGTGGTAGACTAGTGCATTTCTAGGGTAATGGAGTCAATAATAACAACAACAAATCTTAGAGGGAAAATAACAAGGATAATGTTATGTCAAAGGGATGGAGAGGATGAGAAAGGTGTTGGTATCCCAAGGCCTCAAACATCCAACTCCTAGAGATAATTGCTAGGAAGTAACAAAGGTTAGGCCCTAACGATTTCTCTTTTCCTTGAACAAATTGTAATAAAATATGCAATGGGCAAGGAAGTAGGGTTACTAGAGTGCTACAATGGTACGACTCTAGTATCTACTTCAATATGGGTGCCTTTCAAGAAATTTTAGCACATGGAAGACTAAAGAGAAAAATATAGTAACATATGTGTTTCTCCTAGGGTTTCATGCAAACAATTTCATAATCTTAGACATGAAACAAGTAAATTAACCATAAGCATTCATTCACAATAAATAAATGCAGATTTTCCACTTACTTCACCAATAATAATCAAACATAAACCTAGTTGAAGATCCTCCACATGAAAATTTGCCAAAATACACCAAGAAATGCCTCCTCTAAGAAGTGGGCACCACTAGATTTCATCCAATAACCCTTAAAGAGGGTTGAATTCCAGACCACCACTTGTGTGATGAGTCGATGATGATAAAATATGAGAGTTCTATCTCTTATTTATACAATATAAATGACCTTTAATTTTTTTTTAGGTCATAAAAAGCTGACATGGCAAAATTACATCAAAAATCTAGTTTTTACATAAATTCAATAATTAAAACCCTAATTTCACTTTTAGAGATGACGTCATGCCCTTCTAGGGTGACGTTAGACCCCTAGGATGGAACACTAGACGTCAAATGCAAAACGTTTAGCCTCCAAAGGCCTCAAATGATGGCACATGTGCCAAGTAGCACCAAATTGTCATCATAAATGCCAAACCCTAACTTGATGACGTCAAGGGTCAACATGATGACGTCAGGGGACCTCAAGGGCCAATGTCATGGTGGAAGGGAAAGACCCCCCTAGGTCTAGGCTTGCTAGAGTGTCTTGGGAAAAACATCCTTCCTTCTTCCTGGTTCCATCCTATAAAGTCTCTCTTCCCCTGGTTGGAATCACAACATCCATTTGCTGGGCTTTCAACCCTATGGAGGTCCAAGCTAATCATCTCCCCATATGTACCTGTCCACCGGGCATAGTCCTACAACAACAAGTACGCCCTCCATGGGCTCATAAGTCACAGGGATCATAGCAATGTCAATCACATCCAATAATCAAATTACCCAAACATGTGCATCAAACCCCCTTTTACCCAGACAAATGCTCAAAGACGTTATGCAGTTTAAC
>ML823906.1:132298-152982 GCA_009831015.1 Picea engelmannii
TCTTGGAGGGTGTAAGCCTTTTACACCTAGCAACCTTTGCAATAGCTTATTCAATGACAAGATGATAGATCTTGGTGGAGGGTGTATTCCCTTATACTCCAAGTATTTAGACAACAATAACAATGAAACAAGAAGCAATAACAGCAATATGCAACAAATTCCTTACCAATTTCAATAGATATCAAGTAAAACCCTTCTCTACCAAGAATATTCTACCACAAAGTGTTATCACTAAAATTTCGTCTGCAAACGGTTACAGGAATCCAGCATCTTCAAATAGCTATGAGTCCACCCATGGACCAAAATTACCAAAAAATCATTTCCAAAATGTCCAAAACTATACAACCAGTTATAAAATCAAGATGCAATATGACTACATAGGGCGCGCATGCACATGCGCCATCCAGAAACGCAGAAAAAGTGCACATGCGCACGATGCGCGACTGTGGTCGCTAAAAGCCGCGCACACCTGAGAACGACGCATTTATGAGATTGGTCGGCCTCCCACCCACTTCTGGTTCAACTTCCAAGTTGATTTGACATCCAAATCTCGGCTGGATCCGACTAGGTGGCTAGTCAAAGACCTAAAGGTGCCCTAAACAACCCCTTTTCACACTAAAATCTGGTTGCACAATACCTCAAAGTGGTGCTATAAAACAAGGCCATGGGTGCACTACATTTTCAAGGAATTCATTTGCAAGGTTATGTTGTTGCTATTCTCTTGGGGAATCCTCTTTTCTCATCAAGAGCATACTAGCACCATTCCATTTGGGCAATCCACATCACCTTTTGAGTGGGTTAGCTTAGGATTCTTTCACCATTTCTTTCAAGTTTCAAAGTTGTAAGAAGAACTCAATTGTGGGGGTCCAAGAGCCCTCCCTTGGAGGAAGAAGGGACCCAAAGTCCTCTTTCTTCTCGGTGTTTCGTTTTCACTAATACAATCCTTTCCATTGGTGACATGAGTCTTGTTTGTTTCTTGTTCTTATGTCCTTATGCTCAGTAGTGTAGTTGTTCTTTCCTTTTTTATTTTAATTCTTAGTTTAGTCTTTTATGTTTATTTTTCTAACCCTTTCCTTAACTAATGTCTTGCTTAGCTGACCCAACTAAGCTTGTAAGCATGTCTATTTTTCTCATTCAGGTGACAAAAGAGGCACAACAGATTGGCGACTCCACTGGGGACATGTATCAATTTCCTTCCCCATTTGGGTTATTCTAGCTCTTCTTTCGATTTATTTAATCTGCAGGTACCATAAACGGCCCAAGCCGACCTGCAAAACATCCAATTCAAAGCTGAATTGAGAGAATTCCATCCAGAATGTTCTTCACCGTCGTGTGACAGGTGTGCGTGGGTTTATTGGCCCACAGTCGTGCATTGTGCGCACGTGCGCCAAAATTATTGTGTTACTCAACGCCTTCCATGCACCTGCACCCAAAATTATTTTTCGGTTCACACATTGGCGCTCAATGCGCCTCTGTCTACTCTGAGACCCACACACCTGTGTAGAAAAATACACATTGTAAGCCTATTTGTGATTTGGGGAAGGCCCCTAGCTTTCTTAAAAAATGATTCCATGCATGTTGTAATCTGCACCACACCTAGTTCCCTCTCCATATAAAGGGATTAGTCAAAAACACATAGGCACTTAGGGGGTTTTAAATCATTATTTCCTCTTTTGTTTTCATTTTGCCACATAGATGGCTTACTTTGACTAAGAGTATAAGTTGGAATCATTTGTAATCACATAAAACTTACATTGGGACCAGAAATTGGATATCAAATGTTGAGTATGCTCTTATCTCGCGCTTCAAAGCGATCTTGAGAATCAGAAAAAGGTTGTAGGACAATTTCATCTCCCTTAAAAAGACTAAACCTTTAGGAGAGGACAACAGCCCCCTCGTGACTCCTCTTAGTTTATTTTTCAAACACATCTCAAAGATTGTAACGGACCCATACATGCTCACATGCTACAAAGATAGGATAGTGTTTAAATTTACTTTCTTTGATTAAATCACTAGGGAAGTTTAAAGGTTTTGTAATGGGCCCATACATGCCCACAAGATCACAATCTAGGATAGTTTCAAAGATTTCTTAGATTAAATCACAATAAGGAGTTTAAGGGAATAGTAACGGACCCACATGTCCACATGTTAGCTTCTTAGGGACTTTTGAATTCCGCAAGGTTGTACCAAATACATTTAGTTAATTAGGTAATCAAAGACTTGTAAGGACCAAGTGAAGTCCACATGCAGCAAGGCGACACCTAATTTATTAAAAAATTGGCACACTTTCACTCATTCACACACAAAAGTCATTTATCACTCACATAGTTTTCATCTCGAAACATGGAGGTCGAAGTAAGTTTCCTCCAAAGGGATTCTAAAACACCCCACCCTTTTCTTGACGAAACTATCCACTCCCACTTAATTTCAATGAGATTGGCTCACACCCCCAATCTCTAAAACAACCACATCTAATTTTTTTCTAAAAACTCACTAAGTTTTCCTCCACAGGAGGTGCCAAAAGAAATCTTTTAGTCTAGGTAGGATTTCGGGGATAGGCATCCAAATAACTCCCCGTTATCTGGTTCTCACATTTTCAAAACAAAAGAAGTTGTCAAATAAGGAACTTTAAATCCTCCAAGTCAAGTGTTCCTAACACCATAAGGCAGGGAGATACCCGCGAAGGGTTGAAGGCCGAGGTCTGGTTGTTCTGTGCATCCCCCCTTGAGGCACCCACCTCTTGGACGGGATCCAGCCCATGGCCCATTTCTTAGGGTGAAAATCTAAATTTCGCACTTTGACCAAGGTACCTAGTGACCAAATTTTAAGACATCTACCCAGGTGGCAATTGTGGGCTGCAATTGCACCTTGATCGGATTTTGTGTGCTATTGGGAAATATCACCAGTTCTTTTGGGATATGCCCCCTCTACCCCTTATTATAACTGATTTCTTCATCCTTCACTAGTTCCTCTTTCGGTGGCTTCAGACCCCACTGTCGAGTGCTATTGGAAGGTCCAGTACTATTTTGAGAGGAAGGACGTTACGTCTTTTAGGACATGAGCATTTGTTTTCTTTATTTCCCCATGTGGACAAAACCCACTTATCCACATATATGCTTCTTTATCAAAACACTTTATGTATGATGCACTTCTGATTACATTTGATTTAGATATATATCATGTAAAGTTCAAAAATTGCAACAAAGTCTCTTGTTTATTTTACTCTCACCACCATTCGCACACATTCACTCAGCTAGTCAGACATCATAGTGGACCCACAAAACCCCCATCGTTCCAGACGCTTGCTAAACCTCCCTCCTATTCTAGGAGGAGTTCCTAGTCTTGCCAACTCATCGGCTCCACCTTCCCACACTCCGGTGAGTGCCACTGTCTTAGGATCATCTTTGCTTGGTTCCAATTCCCAAGGTCCACAGTCCACTCGCTCTCCTTTACACATAAGCAGGGGGGAAAATTCCTCTCAAGGGGGAAGTACAAACCCACCTAGTCCCCCCCAAGGGTCAGGTTCACAAACCACTCACACCATAGCTAGAACTAATCCTCCACCACCACTCCAGATACCATACTTGACCTCTTGCAACATACCAGATCTAAGAAAACTCACAAATGATCCTATATTGAATGACCCCACATGGCTTGCAATGCCTACCAAACTAACTTCAGATATCCCCAAGTTTGAAGGAAAGGAAAGAGATGACCCTGCCAACCATGTCATGACTTTCCACTTATGGTGCTCTTCCAACAACATTATGGATGATTCCATCCAACTATGATTATTTCAATGCACACTCACTGGCCCATCAGCCAAATGGTATGTAGACGAAAAATCAAGGTCCCATGCGACTTTCGAGTCCTTGGCCAAAGAATTTTTGACCTTCTTCCAATTACCAATCCTCCATGACAATGGTCTTGAACTACTCTCTAATTTTAAACAAACCTCAACCACACATATCGCTGATCACATTCACGAGTGGCGTCGATGACGTAGTTTGTGTAAAGCAGAAACCACCAAACAACAATGTCTTGATTGGTTTCTCAGATCACTTGTCTCTCTCCTCGGTAAAGATGTAGCTTCTACCTTCCCTCAATCAGAAGAAGAAGCCATCAGTAAGGCTCAACAATACGACCTCATCTATTCACAATCAAGGTACTTATACATAGTACTTCCTGATCTCCCAAAACCCGTGCCATTTGGCCAAGATAAACCTGGGATGTCTCACTCAGTAGACGGATTGATTGGTAACACCACACACCACAACCCCAACAACCACCAATTTATGGCACACCTCAATATCCGTCGGCATATGGAGGAACCCCTTATTATCCTCCACCCCCTTATCCACAACCATACTTTGTTTCCCTTCCTCCACCCATTAGTGGGCCATCGTCGACACCTACAATCTGCCCACCTATCCAAACAAGTTCTGGTACTCCCTCTACCTTAGCTTATACTCTAAGTACTAGCGAAAGTGTCACGCCTTCCTATGTACCTTACGTATCATTACCACAACAGAATCCATACTTTCCATTTCCTAGCCCTCTGCAGCCTATGGCTCCACCACAAGGACACCCTCATGCTGGGGTGAATTTTGTCCAACCCTCTCCCATTCAACAATATCAAAATTTTGAACAGCTGAATATGGAAAATCCAACCCATCAGTCGAATAATGCCAAAAAGAAAGGAAAAAAATGGAACAATAACAACCCAGGCCAAGGCGGAAATCACCCCCAACAGAACCAACCAACTGGGGGCAACCAGAACCAAGGGATGCAGAACCCCCAAGGGGGAAACAACAATAGGTGTCAAGGGAAAAGTAACAATAACCTTCGAACCAACTTCCCATGTGCCCTTTGCGGCGAGTTCGATCATTATACTCATCATTGCCCCCAAATCGTTGATTTTAAACGGATGAAAGACTCAGTAAATGGACCACATCCTCCAACACCGCCTGCCCCTCAGCAAGCCACACAACAATGCATACAACAACCACCCCCAGTCGTGCTGCAGAATCCCATTCCACACCAAGGAGTGATGAACACCCAACAAGACATGCATCCTACCCCACCACAGTTGGGACAGTATCTCAACCCGAACAATCCCGCAGATCGTACTATCCTCCTCACTAGTGAGGAAGAAGTCCTTCTACAAACATGTAGTCGTCAATACCGTGCACCCGCTGAGTCTCCTCCTATTCCCCCAAAAACAATCCCTGCACCAACGAGACCCCCGTTGATGATTCCTCGCCCTAACACAGAAACACCTCTTCGCATCCCTCGCATCCCATTGCGCAGGAATGTCCACAACCCGCAGGCTAGGGCGGATCATAATTACAGTTTGGTCGATGACTTAGCACAGTCGTCGGCTGCAATATCAGTCTTAGAAGTACTTCAAACTTGTCCCACTCAGTGGAAATCATTACTTTCCGCCTTGGGGGAAATTGACCCTGCAGATACTCAACTCATCACATTTGATCTCGACAGCGGAGAACCTCGTCTCCCCGCTCTCATCGCTTTTCAAATCCCAGTGAAAATTTGGAACATTACAGTCCATCGGTGCATCATTGATGAAGGTGCGTCCACATGCATCATGTCCAAGTCGGTATGGCAGAAACTTAGTTCTCCCAAACTCATACCATCTGCCATTACCTTAAGAGCTTATGACGGGCGACCATCTTATCCCAAAGGGCTCTTCCAAAATGTCGCTGTTGAACTTGGGGGAAAGACCATTCTCATCGACATTGAAGTTATCGACGCCCCACTCGATTACAATATCTTGTTTGGTCATAGCTACATGTACGCTATGAAGGCAGTTGCCTCTTCCATATTTCGAACCACGATGTTCCCCCATAACGGGAAGATCGTTACCATTGACCAAGTTTCACATTATGAGCCTAACCCTTCTGCCAACATCGATAACATTCTCCCTTTCGTCCATACTAATCATGAGGCATACCCACTCATCGAAATGGGGCCCGGAATTTTCAAAGACCCATCCTTGTTAGGAACTTACCATGGTGCACCACTGCTCATTCATCCTCCCAATCAGGTATGTGTCGTCTCGTCCAAAAGAAATGATATTGAGGATACCCTTCCTCCCAGTGAGGCTTCTCTCATATCTAACGTCTTACTAGTCGCAGAGCCCCTCCCTCACGAGCATCCTACGAACTCGTCGAATCCACTAGTTCACGATTTCACCTCACCCCAAGGCCATATCCCAGTTTGGGAGACAGTTCCCCAAGCCATTACTCAGATCTCCTTCTTTTACCCTCCACCAGGCATACAAGCTTTCCAAGTAGCCGCAACACTTACCCTCCCTAATATGGTGTTGGCAATCCCAGTTTGGTATTTACATCCACCATAGATGGTTCCTCAACCATCCCTCCCTCCCCAAACTGAAGGAATCCCAATGCATATTCTCATACTCACTCCCACCATACCCCCTACACTCCCACTCACTAACCTCCCTGCCACAGCTGGGGGTAGGCAAAAGAAGAAGTGTAACACCCTGTTTCCCCCAGTCTGTAAAAATAACTATACTGGCCAAGTATTGTGGCAAACTAAAAAATGTGAATGTGTGATGTGAATGGACCTTGTGAAAAAGGTTGATGAATGTAAAAAAAATATTATGAATATATATATATATATATATATATATATATATATATATATATATATATATATATATAATGTAGGACTACTAAGAGGGGGGTGTGCTGAAAAAGAGACCACGATGGTTGAAGAATGGTGGTGGGAGGCACCTGGAATGGTGGCGTTAACTTCCACCGAAACCAATACCATATTTGGACTTCACTGGCTCGGAGAACCAAGAGCGGCTCGCTGGCCCCGAATTAAATGACTCGCCAGGTTGGTAGGTAAAGGGCTCCTCATGAGTAATGAGGGATGGGGGTGAACCGCCGATCTGTGGAGTCCTCGGACCTGACCACCGCAAGGAAAATCGTGCCACACACAACCTCACCGAAAGGAGAAAAGGCGGGAAGAGTGGGCGATCAACGAGAGATATGAGGGGAAGAGGAGAACTCTAGAAAAATACAGAGTGAGTGATAGCAGAGAAGAAGGAGAGTAACCTTCGTTCTCGGTAACTGGAAAACAGAGACGCAGTCTCGCAGCATCGTGGTCTCAGCTCGGGGGTGGCTAGTGGTAAATCCGTTGGGAGTCCCTGAGCCTACGGTTGGGTGGAAACGAGCACCCCTCTCAGCAGTTGCAATCATATCTGGTGTTGTTTCTGATAAGTGTTTTACATCTTGCATCTTGAAATGTATATCCTAGCATTTATGATCATCTTTCATCTTGAAACTTATATGTTGACATGTATGCTCATAGTCTATGTAGTTTATGAATGGTTTGAGTATAAGACTGTATGTGTGGTGTTGATCAGAAATGGTGGTTTCATTCTTTTATTGGAAGGACCACTTATGGCTTATGTTTATAGATATATTTGTATATATATATGCATATTGAGTTAATTCAGACTTCAAGTCTGTTCTCGGGAAATCTATACCCTTATCTGTCTCAGGTAATACCCTGGATAGATCTCCCCATAGAGACACCCTTTTTGGAAATCTCACCAAGAACCTAGAAAAGGATTTGAGGGTGCAAGTCTTAGTAACCCTGTACGAGGAAGAATGATCCTCTTGAAATCCTGAAATGACAGCGTAGGGATAAGTATCGATCGATGGATGAGATCATGTCGGAAGATCTACGGTCATTCACGACCGTTAGATTGGAGGAATGAACGAGGGCGTTAAATGCCTTAACCCTTTTTCCTTTATCTTTGTGAGTAGCGAAGAAATAGGGACCGTAGATCCCCAAGGTCTATGGGAGTATCTGGACTGTTGGTTTTTCCACGTCTAGGGAGCAGTGGGAGAGTGCATAGCGTGGGACAGATCTGAACCATCAGATCTTAGTTATAAAAAACCGACAGCCATTGGATCTGTTAGGAGATGCATGAGGGTTAAGCCCTCGTGAACAGAGGCGAAAGTCCCGACAGAGGAGTTGATATTGGTATTTCGGATACCGAGGATTCGAATTGACAGAGGATCTGTGTCACTGGGGGTCGCAAGTCACGAAATCGTGAGGAGCAAGGATAGTCGTTGGATCAAGGTCAAGGGAGGACCATTGGATCAAAGCCTCATCGCGCGTATCGCGCATTTGGAGGTTCGGAGGTTGAAAGGGCCTCGTCTCGACTACAGAAGTCTCGAAGTGCCAAGAGCCAAGGCACGAGTGTGGACACGTGGTAGAACCAAAAGGTGGGGCTCGCGTGATTGACAGGCAGACACGCACCGCAGGGGGAAAGGTGTCAACACTCCGTTGACTTCTCGCATCTTGGGGATTCGCAGGATAAGAACATGAGAGCTCAACCTTTCGACTTGTGAAGTCGCGAAGTTGCGACGGGAGCTAGTGCTTAGCCTAGCCGTTGGTCACACGCAGAGGGCGCTGACAGAAGGGAGCTATACCCATTTCGTGATTTCGGGTATCGTGAATTTGGGAAGGAAGAGTCAAGAATTTCGACTCGCGAACTCACGAGATTGTGAGTTGCGACAAGCGCCTTTGGAAATAGGCCTTGGTCATAGCGTTGTGGTCGCTCGGAGAGGGTGGAGCTCACGCCTAGTGATGTTCGCATAGGGGAGCTTCCAAAAGGACCTGTGGATCGATTGGAAGGAGATTCCAGCTGGGAATCAAAAGAAGCCGCTTCGGCTCATAAAAGAAACTGAACGATCCTCAAGACCAAGAGCTCGCACATAGACTCTATCGAGGTAGAGGTGGCATCTGCAGCTTGTGCTAAGCCCCGTAGGATTTCGGGGATTTTGTCCCTTGAGAAAAGGTGAAAAATTTATTACGCTGCAGCGGGTGTGTGACAAATTGGTATCAGAGCATGGTTACAACACTCGGCCTGCTTGGGCTCATAAACGAGTTGCGCAAAATCTCTGTTCGGAACACTCATGAAAAGAGTAACCCCCTTGTCTTAACCTTCCTAATCAAAATACGAAGTTAAGAATGAAAAACACCTATTGTGTGTGTACATGTGAAAATATGAATTACGTATTGGTTATAAATAAATATAAATATTGACTAACAACCAACGTTTTTTCTTTTTGCACACAAGTGGAAGATCAACCACGGGAAATTATCAATGCATAGTATGGTGACTCACCATGAAGTGGGAGAGGACTCCCATAATAGAGACGAAGAGTCTAACGAAAGGAGGGCAGTAGGGACCCCTCCAGGTCTAGCCGAGACTGTGAGGAGCCTCATGGTCGAATTACAAAGCTGTAAGGATGACAATAAAAGGATGATGAAAGAACAAGAAAAGCAAACAGAAATTAACGCAGTTTTACTGCAGAGATTATCCGATCTACAAAGACAAATGCAGCATGAACCTTAAACTCAAAAACATGGTAATATCAATGGCCACACTGAGAGGAGCACCTCAAAAAAGGTCCACCCCAAAGGTAAAGGACAAGCGTCGGATGATTCCTCTGAGAAGGAAGCTGGCGATTCAGAGGGCTCTTCTAGCAGCAGAACTAGTTCCTATTCCCGAAAGACACAGAAGAAGCAAAATCCTTCCAAAGGTCATAAGTTCGAAGAATTCAGAAAAGCCAAACCACCCTCCTTCGACGGTGAAATAAAGAAGGGAGAGGAAGCAGAGGCCTGGCTCCTTGGACTAATGAAGTATTTCAGATTCCATGACTTTTCAGAAAATATGAAGGCTCTAGTGGCCACCTTCAACTTGAACGGAAAGGCTTCCATTTGGTGGGAAGACCTTAAGAATGTGAAAGGGGTTCGCGAAGAGGCCTGTCTTGGGAACGGTTTGAGAAATACTTCCGGAAGAAGTATCTGTCGGAAAAATACTTCGACGAAAAGACTAAAGAGTTTTATGAACTCAAACTGGGACAACTCACTATAGAAGAATATGTCAACAAATTCCTCAATTTGTTGAGGTGCGTACCCTATATAAAAGCGAAAAAGGCAAAGGTGCAATGCTTCATCAGTGGACTACCTAAGGACTATCGAAACATAATTGAATTTGATGAGCCAAAGACTCTAGAAGGCACTATTCGAAAGGCGACCTATTGTCATGAACAGTTTAGGCATCGAGCAAAACCTCACGAAGGATGGAAACAAAAGAACAGTTCAAGATTTCAGAAAAGGGGAATTAAATCCCCATGATTTAAGAACTATAAGAAGAACCCAAGAATGATCTTCCCAACCCAAAGTATGCACCAGCAGAATTTTCCCTCCTTGAACGGAAATAAAACTTCTGGACACATATCAGTGAAGACTGATAACCCAAAGAGAGAACCTTTGAAATGATGGGGTTGTGGGGAAGAACATCTATTGAGATACTGTCCACACCGACAATAGAATAGTCGGAGGACTTATAACATCCAATAAGCTACTACCGTCAATGATGTGGCCAGGAGTGAGCCACAAATTTACGCAACCTTGGATAATAACCAAGCTGACCACCAAGCTTCAGTAGTGGAAATAGAAGGTATGATTTCCAACCATCTAGTGTCTGTTTTAATTGACCCTGGTTCAAATTTGAGTTATATAGCCCCTAAAGTTGTTGATAAGTGTAAACTACAACCACAAAAACATACCAAGCCATGGTTGGTATAGTTAACCACTGGTACCAAAAGAAGGGTAGCAGAGGTTATACCAGCCTGCCAATTGATGTTGGGTAGATTCCCCACCCAAACAACCCTTAATTTATTACCCCTGGGATCGTATGATCTGTTGATTGGTATGGACTGGCTAGCTGCCCATAAATCCAGATTGGACTGTTACCATAAAACCTTAGAATCTGTAAGTAAAGAAGGGAAAAAGATAACCCTTCAAGGGATCCGAAAACCTGTCTCGGTGAGAAAAATATCAGCTCTGCAAATGAGAAAGTATTGTCAAAAGTGATGTCCCCTATATGCAATACAGGTGTTGAAAACAATCGAAGCTGACAAACCAAGCCTTGACGATCACCCTATCCTGAGAGAATACAGAGATTTGTTTCTGGAAGAGGTATCGGGTTTACCTCCGAGAAGGGACATAGACTTCTCGATAGAACTCGCACTAGGAGCAGTGTCAGTGTCTAGGACACCCTACCAGATGAGCACACCCGAGTTAGTTGAACTCAAGTTGCAATTAAAAGAAATGATGGATAAGGGCTATATTCGGCCCAACGTGTCTCCATGGGCAGCACCAGTCCTGTTCATGAAAAAGAAGGATGGTACCCTTAGACTGTGTATAGATTATAGGAAACTCAATAAGGTAACCAAAAGAAAAAGTACCCCTTGCCCAGGATCGATGACCTGTTCGATCAATTGGGGGGTGCATCTATTTTCTCAAAGATTGATTTGAGTTCGGGATACCATCAAGTCCGAATCAAGGGTGAAGACATCCATAAAACTGCCTTCTGAACGAGGTATGGTCACTATGAGTTTGTGGTGGTGCCATTTGGGTTGACCAATTCCCCTGCCACTTTCATGTGCTTGATGAACAATGTACTCAGCAAATTCCTAGACAAATTTGTGTTGGTTTTTATTGACGATATATTAATTTACTCCAAGAATAGAGAAGAGCATGAAGAGCATCTTAGGCTTGTGATGCAAGTGCTAAGAGAACATCAGCTCTATGCCAAATTTAGCAAATGTGAATTCTTCCAGAAGCAAATACATTACTTAGGCCATGTTCTATCCAAAGAAGGAGTAGTCGTAGACCCTAATAAAATCAGGGTCTATCATGGAATGGCCTACCCCAAAGGATGTTTCGGACATCGGATCCTTTATGGGATTAGTAGGATACTATAGGAGATTTATAAAAGGATTCTCCAAGATTGGTTGTCCAATCACTGCCCTCCAGAAGAAGGGGACAAAATTTATGTGGACACAAAAATGTGAAGAAAGATTTCAAACCCTGAAACATCTACTGACCCATGCACCTGTGTTGAAGATTGTCAATCCAGAAGCTGACTTCATCATGTGCACAGATGCCTGTAAGGAAGGGCTCAGAGGAGTCCTTATGAAGGAAGGAAGTGTGATCTTCTATGAATCCTGAAAATTGAATGAGCATGAAGTCAACTATGTGACCCTTGATTTAGAGTTGGCTGCCATAGTGCATGCCTTGAAAATGTGGAGGCATTACCTCCTGGGAAGAAAGTTTGTACTTATGACAGATCACTGTGGATTGCAATACCTGTTTGATCAACCAAAGCTCAATGTTAGGCAAGCTAGGTGGATGGCCCTCCTTAACGAGTTTGATTTCGAAATCAAACACATTAAAGGAAAGGAAAATAGGGTGGCCGATGCCCTTAACAGAAGTATGAAAACAATTCACCTGGCAACGGTGAGAACCCGTGAGGCAGATGTCAAGGAAAGAGTCAAAAATGCACAAGAAACAGATCCCTTCGTCCAGACCGTGACCATGTACCTACAGCAAGAACCCGTCGGAGTAAAATATGAAGGCTACCAGATGATCGAAGGAGGTCTTCTCACTTACAGAAGCAGATTTTATATTCCAGATTGTGAGGACTTGAAGAGGTTCATACTGGATGAACTACATAAAAGACCCTATTCTGGTCATCCAGGATACCAGAAGATGATCATGGCCACTAGGAGACAATTCTATTGGCCTGGAATGAAGAAAGACATAGCCGAGTACTTGGCCAAATGCATAGAGTGCCAATAGGTTAAAGCAAAACACCGACACCCAGCAGGATCATTACAACCTCTACCAATCCCAGAATGGAAATGAGAAACCATCTCCATGGATTTCATCACCAGATTACCGACCTCAACCAAACAGAATGATGCCATCATGGTAGTGGTGGATAAATTGAGCAAGTCTGCTCATTTCATCCCCATCAAATCGACTTGCAAGGCAATAGATATTGCCCAGGTATTCATGAGGGAGATATTCAGACTGCATGGCATGCCAAAAGAGATCGTGTCTGACAGAGACACAAAGTTCACTTCCAACTTTTGGAAATCACTGATGGCAGGTTTAGAGACCAAATTATTTTTTAGCACCGCCTATCACCCTCAAACCGACGGACAGACAGAAAGAGTGAACCAAATACTTGAAGACATGCTAAGAATGCATGTAATGCACCAACCCAAGAAGTGGGAAGACTACCTGCCACTGGTAGAATTCGCGTACAACAACGGCTACCAAGCATCCTTAAAGATGAGTCCCTTTGAAGTCCTCTATGGTAGACTGTGCAACACTCCTGTCAGTTGGAGTAATCCCATAAACAATATTTCTTTTGGACTCAACATGTTGAAAGAAATGGAACAGCAAGTGACTCATATAAAACAAAACCTGAAGGTCGCTTAGAACCGACAGAAAATTTATGACGACCGAAAGAGAACTCCAAGAGAGTTCAAAGCGGGAGATCATGTATATCTCAGAGTTAGGCCTAGGAAAAGTTCCCTGAAAATGGGAGCTTGTGCCAAGTTAGCACCTCGGTATTGTGGACCCTTTGAGGTTCTAGATAGAGTGGGACCTGTAGCCTATAGGATAGCACTTCCTCCCACAGTAAAAGTACATAATTATTTCCATGTTTCATTATTAAAGAAATATGTACATGATGCTAATCATATAATTGATTGGTCTGTGATCCAGGTGGAACCAGAGGGAGAGTTTCTACCAGAACCTCAATGCATACTGGATAGAAAGGAAACCCCGCTCCGGAACCGAACCATTGCATAGGTCAAGGTGCAGTGGAAACATTTTGGCCCAGATGAGGCTACATGGGAAATGGAGGATGCCATGAAACGGGCATATCCGATTTTGTTTACATCTGTACATGCATGTCAATTTGACAGATAGAACATCAAGGACGATGTTCCTTTAAGGGGGAGGGAATTGTAACACCCTGTTTCCCCCAGTCTATAAAAATAACTATACTGGCCAAGTATTGTGGCAAACTTAGAAATGTGAATGTGTGATGTGAATGGACCTTGTGAAAAAGGTTGATGAATGTATATATATATATATATATATATATATATATAATGTAGGACTGCTGAGAGGGGGGTGTGCTGAAAACGAGACCACGATGGTTGAAGAATGGTGGTGGGAGGCACCTGGAATGGTGGCGTTAACTTCCACCGAAACCAATACCGTATTTGGACTTCACTGGCCTAGAGAATCAAGAGTGGCTCGCTGGCCCTGAATTAAATGACTCTCTAGGTTGGTAGGTATAGGGATCCTCATGAGTAATGAGGGATGGTGGTGAACCGCCAATCCGTGGAGTCCTCAGACCTGACCACTGTGAGGAAAATCGTGCCAAACGCAACCTCGCCGAAAGGAGAAAAGGCAGGAAGAGTGGGCGATCAAGGGGAGATGTGAGGGGAAGAGGAGAACTCTGGAAAAATACAGAGTGAGTGATAGCAGAGAAGAAGGAGAGTAACCTTCGTTCTCGGTCACTGGAAAACAGAGATGCAGTCTTGCAGCATCGTGGTCTCAGCTCGGGGGTGGCTAGTGGTAAATATGTTGGGAGTCGCTGAGCCTACGGTTGGGTGGAAACGAGCACCCCTCTTAGCAGTTGCAATCACATCTGGTGTTATTTCTGATAAGTGTTTTACATATTGCATCTTGAAATGTATATCCTGGCATTTATGATCATCTTGCATCTTGAAACTTATATGATGACATGTATGCTCATAGTCTGTGTAGTTTATGAATGGTTTGAGTATAAGACTGTCTGTGTGGTGTTGATCAGAAATGGTGGTTGCATGCTTTTATTGGAATGACCACGTATGGCTTATGTTTATAGATAGATTTGTATATATATATGCATATTGAGTTAATTCAGACTTCAAGTCTGTTCTCAGGAAATCTATACCCTTATCCATCTCAGGTAATACCCTAGATAGATCTCCCCATAGAGACACCCTTTTTGGAAAGCTCACCAAGAACCTGGAAAAGGATTTGAAGGCGCAAGTCTTAGTAACCCTGTACGAGGAAGAATGATCCTCTTGAAATCTTGAAATGGCAGCATAGGGATAAGTATCGATCGACGGATGAGATCCTATCAGAAGATATGTGGTCATTCAGGACCGTTAGATTGGAGGAATGAATGAGGGCATTAAATTCCTTAACCCTTTTTCCTTTATCTTCGTGAGTAGCGAAGAAATCGGGACCGTAGATCCCCAAGGTCTGTGGGAGTATCTGGACCGTTTGTTTTTCCACGTCTAGGGAGCAGCGGGAGAGTGCACAACGCGGGACAGATCTGAACTGTCAGATCTTAGTTAGAAAAACCCAATAGTCGTTGGATCTGTCAGGAGATGCATGAGGGTTAAGCCCTCATGAACAGAGGAGAAAGTCCTGATAGAGGAGTTGATATCGGTATTTCAGATACCGGGGATTCGAATTGACAGAGGATCTGTGTCACTGGGGGTCACAAGTCACGAAATCAGAAGGAGCAAGGATAGCCGTTGGATCCAAGTCAAGGGAGGACCGTTGGATCAGAGCCTCATCGCGTGTATCGCGCATTCGGAGGTTCGGAGGTTGAAAGGACCTCGTCTCGACTGCATAAGTCACGAAGTGCCGAGAGCTGAGGCACGAGTGTGGACACGTGGCAGAACCACAAGGTGGGGCCCGCGTGATTGACAACCGGACACGCGTCGCAGGGGGAAAGGTGTCAGCAATCTGTTGACTTCTCGCATCTCGAGGATTCGCGGGATAAGAAAATGAGAGCTCAAACCTTCAACTTATGAAGTCGCGAAGTTGCGACGGGAGCTAGCGCTTAGCCTAGTCGTTAGTCACACGCAGAGGGCGCTGACAGAAGGGAGCTATACCCATTTTGTGATTTCGAGTATCATGAATTTGGGAAGGAAGAGTCAGGAGTTTCGACTCACGAACTCGCGAGATTGAGAGTTGCGACAAGCGCCTTCGGGAATAGGCCTTGGTCATAGCACTGTGGTCGCTCGGAGAGGGTGGAGCTCGCGCCTAGTGTTGTTCGCACAAGGGAGCTTCTGAAAGGACCTGTGGATCGATTGGAAGGAGATTCTAGCTGGAAATCAAAAGAAGCCGCTTCATCTCATAAAAGAAACTGAACGATCCTCAAGATTGGAAGGTCGCGTAGAGACTCTGTCGAGGCAGAGGTGGGGTTTGCAGCCTGTGCTAAGCCCCGTAGGATTTCGGGGATTCTGTCCCTCGAGAAAAGGCGAAAAATTTATTACGCCGCAGTGGGTGTGTGACAAGAAGGAGCCCACCGCTCCACTCCCCCCACGCATCCAACCTCCTTGCGCGCTATGTGAGAAAGATGGACACCCAACCAACAAATGCCCATCTCTACCCGAGTTACGTAACCTAATTCAACTCAATCAAATACCATCATTGTTCGTCACTTTATCAAGTATTGTCGCTACCTCCACTAACATAAGTAGCAAAGGACTACGAGCCAAATTCGCTTGCATCATATGTTCAGAATATGGCCATTATACACACCATTGCCCAACACTACCTCAATTCTGACAGACATTAGTAGTAGTACGCCAAAGCTTCTAGCACGAACCCAGTCCAACTACATCATCCCCACCAAACATCACTGACATCCATTATGTCACGACTTCAGTCAACGAACGTATGAGATGCCCTTGCTCTCTATGTGAATCCTTAGATCATTTTACATATCAATTTCCTATGATCATTGAATACAGGCAACGCCAAGTGACCCTGCTTCAAACTCCTACACCCCCTATAGAATCGATGATTAACCTTACCCCATCACTAGAGATTCTTCATATTATTTCTCCTGAACCAGAAACACTCCCTATTCCTCCATGGTTCTTGGATGACTTATACAAGGATTTACCCCCAAATCCCCCCAATTCTCCCATTCATTTCCCCACAGAAAATTTACGCCCAACTACCACTGATAATCCTCAGTATCTCAATATTTGGTTTATGTCGAGAAAACCATCGCAATCTCATTGCGTCATTCCCCCTGCTTCTTCATCACCAAAGGACAACCACATGGTGACAGTTACCGATATCACTCTTTTCGATCCCTTGTATTCCCGACAATTCTACTGTGACGAGGAGATACTTGAGGAATTAACCACCCCCGACTACCCATGGGATGCGCTACACCACAGAGCACTCTTCCTTTCACAGGAAGCCTTCACACCTCCTAACCAACACCCCATATACGCAGTCGAAACCAAGGATTTTATCCCATTAGGGCATATCAACTGGTTCAACAACCCCATCCCTGCCCCTCATGCTTTTGAAGAAGGCAATATGGCCAACATTTCCCCCACCATCAAAATTGATATTTCCATAAAAAATGGAGTCGTCGAGGAAATCACCATTGGTGCCGCATGCACTCCTCAAGAAATCATCGCCTGCAAAGCCCTCTTCCAAGAATACTGGGATATTTTTGCCTGGTCATACACAAAGATGTTTGGCCTTGATCCCTCTATTGTCAAACATCGCATAGACACCTGGCCTAATATAACACCGGTTCGACAAAAAGAACGACCGCTACACTCGTCCAAAGTAGCAGCTATCAAAGCTGAGATTGATAAATTACGCGTTGTCGGGTTTATCTACCCCATTGCCTATACCTCATGGGTTTCCAACCTTATACCCGTTAACAAAAAACAGGGCACTATCCGTGTATGCACGGACTTTCGCGATCTCAATCACGCCTGTCCCAAAGACAACTTTCCAACGCCTTTCATCGATCAAATTATCGATGACTGCGCAGGCCATGAGGATTTATCCTTCATGGATGGTTTCTCTGGATATAACCAAATCCAAATCCACCCAGCCGATCAATAAAAAACTTCATTCACCACCCCTTGGAGTACTTTTGCATATCGTGTCATGCCTTTTTGCCTAAAAAACGCCGGCACAACTTTCCAACGGGCTATGACATACATTTTTCACGATCTGGCTCATATCATCCTCGCATACTTGGATGACCTCACAACTCGATCCAAAAAACACACTCAGCATCTTGATGATTTACGAATCATCTTCCACAGGTGTCGTCAGTACAACATCCTCTTGAACCCCCTCAAGTGCATGTTCTGCATCACTACCAGGCGCCTCCTCGGATTCATTGTTTCCCACAGTGGTATTACCGTGGATCCCCTCAAAGTCCAATCCATCACAGAAATTCCACCCCCCGGAATTTACGCCAACTCCAGAGCCTACAAGGAAAAGCTAACTTTTTACGGCGATTTGTCCCAGACTATGCCACTCGAGCACATGGTTTCCTTCGATTACTACGCCACGACATCCCATTTCACTGGGATGAACATGCCCAAAAAGCTTTCGACGATCTTAAAATGGCACTCTCCAACGCCCCTTTAATTAGTTCACCCGACTATAATCGTGACTATATCCTCTACATATCAGCGTCAACCGTCTCAGTAGCAGGAGTTCTCATTCAAATAGGAGATGATGATCGTGAGCATGTCATTTACTACATTAGTAAAAACCTCTTAGGTCCACCTTTGAAGTATAATCACGAACAGAAACTAGCCCTTGCAGTCATTCTCGCAGTCCAAAAACTGTGCCATTACATTCTGCTTCGCACAACCAAAGTCATAGCAGATTCCAACCCCATGCAATACTTGCTCAGTCGTCGGCAAATTAATGGTAAATTTGCCCGATGGATCGTTATCCTTCAAGAGTACGATCTCAAATTTTCAACACCCAAGAGAAAGAAAGCTCTCGCCCTTTCCGAACTCGTCACAACCTTCCCCTCTAATACTAACAGTGCCCCCATCAACACTGACTTCCTCGATGAACATCTCTTTTACATCACTTCGGATAATCCTTGGTACGACAACCTCCTCGTCTACCTCTAAACCCAAAAGTTCGGTAACCACCTCTCACAAGATGATAGTCGTCGTATATGCCATCATCCCCCCCGCTATCTCCTCATCAGAGATATCTTATATCGGCGAGGGGTCGACACCATACTCCATCGATTCTTGAATATTGACAAGGCGGATAGAGTCTTGAACGACTGCCAGAGCGGCGCATGCGGGGGCCATCTTTCGGGGATGTCCACCGCTCAGAAAATCATCCGCGCAGGTTACTTTTGGCCTACATTGTTTCACGATTGCATTCATGCCATGAAGCGATGTGATAAATGTCAGCTTTATGCCAACAAAGCATGAGCACCACCTGCTCTTCTACACCCAGTCATTACTGCAGGCCCCTTTTGTAAATGGGGCATCGACTTCATGACTTGCAACCCTCCATCCAGCAATGGACACAAATACATCATTGTCGCAGTCAATTACTTTACAAAGTGGTATGAAGCCATGCCTACCTTCAACAACACCACTGACACCGCAACACGTTTTTTCTTTAATCACGTCATATCTCGCTTTGGAGTACCACTCCAACTAGTCTCTGATCATGGGAAACATTTCGAGAATGAGATTTTCGTCGAACTCTCATCCCGGTTAGGATTCTCCCACAAGTTTGCCTCACCATATTACCCTCAGTCCAATAGACAGGTCGAAGTAGTTAACAAGGTCCTCAAGACCATGTTACAATGCACGGTTAACAAACATAAGACCAATTGGCATCATATGTTATTTTCCGCGCTATGGGCTTACTATATGGCCGTGAAAACGTCCATCAGTTTCACACCATTTCATCTAGTCCATGGGGTCGAGGCCACTCTTCCTATCGAGTGTGAAATCCCCACCTTACACACCGCAATTGAGCTATTACCCGACACTGCTCCAATGGAGCAGCGTTTGCTGCACTTAGAGTCCCTGAATGAAGATCATCGATCTTCATTACAAAACAATGATGTAGCCAAAAAACAGTCAAAAGCCACCTTTGATCGCCATTTCAACCTCCGCTCATTTCACAAAGGCAACCTCGTCCTTGCTTACGATATCGCTCATGATACCCTCGGTCATGGAAAATTCAAGTCACTGTGGCATGGCCCTTACATTATCCAACATTGCCTCACCAAAGGCACATACGTCCTGGCTTCCCCCGAGGGCCTCTCTCTCAAGGAACCCGTCAACGGGTTGTACTTAAAGAAATTTTACGCCTGAAAGTAGACATTCTACATTAGATTATTTTCTTTTATAATGTTTTTAATCTTTTTTCCATACCTCACGCCTAAACTATCATTTGTGTTATTGACAGATGACTCCTCCATCGACCTACCACATCGGTTACGCCGACGGCGCCAGCCGTTGGACACAGAATCTCGCTTCGGTTGCTTAGGCCCTCTATTCCCCCTCACATGAACTGCTCCACTCCAACGACATATGTTTGGGTTCAGCAACCAACAACCAAGCTGAGTAAACCGTCGTCATTGGTCTCCTCGTTGATGCCAGCCATCATCGTATTTGTCACCTTAGCGTCTTATTGATTCTCAACTAGTCATCCTCCAGCTCAACAATGTGTACCGTGTCCGCGATCCTTGCCTCTTTTGCAAATACCTGCAAGTTATACTTTTATCTCGACATTTTGATATTCCAAGACAATTTAATCAAATTACAGATAACCTCGCTAACATTGTACTAGATTGGCATATATCACATCAAGACATCTTTACACGCACATAAACCATCAAAAGTCTGTCACAACATATAGATTAGACATCATACACAACATTGAACAATTCTCACACACATGTGAACATCACAAAGACCCAA